>PVLC010001035.1:45263-162204 GCA_004027655.1 Graphiurus murinus
TTTCAAAATAAAGAATAAAAAATAGGGCTGGATCTGTAGGTCAGAGGTAGAATGCCCCCAGGTTCCATCCCCAGTACCACAAAAAAAAAAAAAAAAAAAAAAAGAAAAAAAAAAAGAATTTGATCCATCCTTAGAATTATTTTGATTCCCACCAATGTGAATTTTAAAAATTCAGGTTTTAGCTGGGTGTGGTGGTACATGCCTGTAATCCCAGTTTTGGGGAGGCTAAGACAGGAGGATCACAGGTTTGATGATAGCCTTAGCAACATAGCAACACACTCAGCAACCTAGCAAGATTCTTTTTCAAAAAATAAATAAGCTGGACGTGTGGGACACACTTAGACCTACTTGGGAGGCTGAGACAGGAGGATTGCAGGTATAAGACCAGCCTCAGCAACTTAGTGAGACCCTGTTTCAACATAAATTTTTCTTTTTTTTTTTTTTTTTGCAGTACTGGGGATTGAACCCAGGGGCATTCTACCTCCGAGCTACACCCCCCCCCGTCCTATTTTTGTAATTTTTAAATTTTGAAACAGGGTCTCAATAAGTTGCAGAGAGCCTCACTAATAGCTGAGGCTGGCCACGAACCCAGATCCTCCAGTCTCAGCCTCCCAAGTAGTGGGATTACAAGCGTGTGCCACCACGCCCAACTAAAAAGAGCTAAGGGTGTATCTCAGAAGTAGAACATCCCTGGTTTTAATCTATAGTAGTAAATCAATAAATCAATAAATAGGGATGTGGATATAGCTTGGAGATAGAATGCCCCTGGGTTCAATCTCCAGTACCACCAAAAAAATAAAATGAAAATTAGATTTTACAGCTTTTTCTTTCTTGTTCAAAATGAATATTTAATTAATTAACATGCAGATGAAATATCTATATTATAAACTAAGTCGACTGCCCAAATATCTAAAAAACTTTCTTAATTTGTGCATGTCTTAAAATAATGACATAGAGTAGTTATAGAGAATAAAACGATGAGGCAGGAGTGGTGGCACACACCTGTAATTCTAGTATTTGGAAGGCTGAAACAAGAGAATCTCAGGTTCAAGGCCAACCTCAGCAATTTAGCAAGACCTTCAGCAACTTAACTAGACCCTGTTTCAAAACTTAAAAAATTATAAGCCAGGCATGGTGGCACAAGCCTGTAATCCTAGTACTTGAGAAGCTGAGACAAGAAGATTGCAGATTCAAGGAAAGTTTCAGCAAATAGTGAGACTCTCATCAACCTAGTGAGACCTTGTTTCAAAATAAAAATAAAAAATAGGGCTGGGAGTGTAGCTCAGAGGTAGAATGCCCCTCAGTTCAGTCCTGAGTTTAAAAAAAAAAAAAGCCAGGTGTGGTGGTGCATGCTTCTAATCCCAGTACTTGGGAGGCTGAGACTGAGACTAGAGGATAGCAGTTTCAAATCCAACCTCAGTAACTTCGCAAGGCTTTCAGAAACCTAGTGAGACCCTGTTTCTGAGTAAGAGATAAAATTGGGCTGGGGATGTAGCTTGGAGGTAGAATGTCTCTGGGTTCAATCCCCAGAACCCCCCACCCCCCAAAAAAGAGTAAGATATGCAAACTGAGTCATATGAGTGTGTTTTTAATTATTGAATACTAGAGCACTGAATGTAACTAAGTTTTTAAAAAGAGCCTTAAGAGTTTGTGTGTATTTAAATTTTTACTCACAAGCATTTACTAAAAGGACCAATTGTAGGTTAAACATTATTCAATCAACCTAGGGTTGAATAGACACTACCATACCTGCCTCCCTACTTCTGTTTCTAATGAAGTATGAGTCAAGGCAGCAACAATATAGGAGGTTTTCATTCATGTGTGGCCAAAGAGAACCTAAGCAGAGCATTTACTTTGAAGTGATTTACTTCTACAAATCATTCTATTCATCTTGGGAGAGAATATTGTGCATCTCCTGCATTTGATTAGGTTTATTGAGTTATAATTTGTATGGAATAAAATTCACCAGTTTTAAGAATAAAATTCTGTTAATTTTGATAAATGTTTATGTTCATATGATTTCCATCACATTTAAGATATAGCCAGTTGCCATGGTGCACTCTGTGATCCCAGTACTTAGAAGGCTGAGGCAGGAAAATCACAAGTTCAGGGCTAGCCTCTATAACTGAGCGAAATTTTATTTCAAAAAAATAAATAAATAAAAAGGTCTGGGGATGTATCTCAGTGGTGGAGAACCCCTGGGTTCAATCCCCAGGACCTCCAACAAAAAAGAGGAAAACACGTCCATCACCCTTGAAATTTTCTTTACTTACTTTTCACCATTAATCTGCTACTTCTACTTCTTGGTTCTTGGCAAGAAATGACAAGTCTTTTAGTACTATAACACTATAATTTAGCTTCAAGATTTTTTAAAAAACTGAAATGATGAAGTATAAGTATGCATAATTATTTTAACATTCATCCATGTTGTTGCATATATCAGTAGTCCATTTCCTTTTAATTGTTGAGTATATGTAATACAATTTGTTCATTTAATTCCCAGTTGGGCAACAACTTGGTTGTTAGTGTTTTGGATTATTATGCATAAAGTTGCATGATTATGTATATGAAAGTTTTTTGTAGACATACATCTTCATTATCTCCTGTAAACACACAAAATTGCCTCAACAGTTGGTAAATGTATATTTAACTTTTCGAAAAACTCCCAAACTGTTTTCCAAAATAGATATGCCATTTTGTATTCCCATCAACAATGTATGATACTTCTATTTGCTTTACATTCTTGTTAATGCATGATTTTGTCAGTCATTTTAACTTTAGCTACTTTAGTGGACATGTAGTTGTTTTTCATAGTGGTTTCCCCTCACTAGCCTAAGGACTAAGACTGAATAGCTTATAAACAATGTAAATTCATTTCTCAGTGTTTGGAATCTCTGAAGTCCAAGTTCAAGGTGCCAGCAGATTTGACACTTGTGAAGAATGATTCTAAATACTCAGCTGTTGCCTTCTCATTGTGTCCTCCCGTTGTGGAGGGGCATGTGATGAAGGGGCAAGAAAGCACACTGAGCCTCTTTGCAGCAGTTCTAATCCCATTCATGAGGACCCATACTTCCTGACCTTACCACCTCCCAAAGTCCCCACCTCCTGATATCATCATGCTCTTGACTTTCAACGTATTAATTTTGAGAGACACAAAACTCCAGATGATAGCAGATACTGACCACAATTACCATCTGTAGAACCTTTTTTGTTATGAGTTTATCCAAATTATTGTCCTTATCCTCATATTATTGAGTGATCAGGGATCTGTATGTATCCCAGGTTCAAACTGCTTTTTTTTTTTTTTTTTTTTTTTTTGCAGTACTGGGGATTGAACTCAGGGGCATTCTACCTCTGAGCTATAACCCCAGCCCTATTATTTTATTCTTTAGTTTGAAACAGGGTCTCACTTAGTTGCAGAGTGCTTCACTAGGTAGCTGAGGCTGGCTGCGAACCCGTATCCTCCAGTCTCAGCCTCCCAAATGAGGGGATTACAAGTGTGCACCACCACGCCCAGCTCAAACTGCTTTTTTTTTTTTTTTTTGCAGTACTGGGGAATGAATTCAGGGGCATTCTACCTCTAAGCTATATCCCCAGCCCTATTTTTTATTCTTTATTTTGAAACAGGGTCTCACTAAGTTGTGGAGTGCCTCACTAGGTAGCTGAGGCTGGCTGCGAACCCAGATCCTCTAGTCTTCAGCCTCCCAAATGCTGGGATTAGAAGTGCACGGCACGACACCTGGCTCAAACTGCTTTTTGTACATATATTTTCTCTTAGTATGCAATTTACTTTTTGTTCTCTTAATAATCTCTTTCAAGCCAGGTGTGGTGGCATATGCCTCTAATCCTAGTACTTAGAAGGCTGAGACAGGAGGATCACTGGTTTGAGGACAGCCTCAGCAAGTAGTGAAACTCTCATCAACCTAGTGAGACCCTATTTCAAAATAAAAATGAAATATGGTGGGGGTTTAGCTTGTTGGTAGAATGCCCCTAGATTCAGTCCCCAGTACCACACACAGAAAAAAAGGAAAAACTGAAAATGTTTTTTATAAAGTTCAATTCATCATTTTTTGTTTATAATATATAATGTGTACATTTTTTTTAAACTGGGGAATGAGCCCAAGGGTATGTACATATGTCTGTATTTAGTGTCACTATCATTAACTTATCTTTGGTCATCTATTTTTCTTACTTTCCTTAACCATTGCAAACCTTACTACTTTCCACCTATCTTCCTTTTTTTCATTCTGCCACAGTTTTTGAGTCATCAGGACAGATACTATCTTTGAGAAATACTTCCCTATACCTTCCTTCTTTATTCTTCCTCCCTTTGAGCCTCAGCAGATAACTCTCCTCCTTTTCAAAGCCACCATTTATGAGTGCACAAGCCTGCTTTTTTCATTCCTTTCTCCTAGCAACTACATTCATACTTCTTTTTCCATTTTGGACGTCTTCTATTTTAATCTCAAGTTGCCCCCAACAAAAGTGGAGAATTGTCCTTTATTTACTGTTTTTTCTTTTTACTCACATTTCTCAAGAGAGTAGTTGGACTTTTTGTCTTCATTTTCATACTGTTGATTTCTCAGCTAGGTGTAATCTGGCTGTTAACCACCATTCTATTGAAATTGTTCTCACTAAGGTAAGCAGTGACCTGCTTTTTAGTTGTCAAAATCCAGTTTTTGTTTTTCAGTTCTTATCTTAATAAGACTTATCTAGCTTGTATAGTCAAAGAAGCTACTGAGACAAAGTATAATTTGTATACTGAGATTTTCATTAATATTTCACATTCAGAGTGGTTTGTTATTTCTGATCACATTATTACTTTAATAACTTCGTTCAGGAGAACTTCAAAGTAAGTTGTTTGTAAAGTGCCTTCCATTTTTATAGCACATAAAGTCCCTGAAGTATACTGTAGTATTTCTTAAAATTAGGTGATATTAAGGAATGCAGCCATCTGCAGAGTTGACAATTACACAAAATGTAACAGACTGTCTAAGTAATATTTTGGCAGAATATATCTAAGGGAAAATTTCCTAGTTAGGAACATGTTCTTTCTGATTATACATGTTCATGCTTAGTGAAAAAGAAGTTCTACTAAAGGTGTGATCAGAAGTTTGACTAACAATAAATTTCACCACACAGTTTCAAAATAGTGGGCTGGGGATGTAGATCTGTGGTAAGTATTTACCTAGCACGTTTAAGGCCCTGGGTTTGATCCCCAGCACAAATACACACACACGATAATTGAAAGATTCAAAATAGCTCCAACATGAAACTTGCTGCTTTAATTATCTATGGGTCATGATTATTTCTAAAATTATTTATCAACCTTCTATTATTTTTCTATTGTATTTGCCAGCTATAACATTTATTCAGCAACTTGTGTTATAAAACATATTTTTAAAATTCTTAATAGAACAAGCAAAATAAACATTACCATTTTGAACTCTTTGAAATGAAAACATAATTTCTCTTTGTAATTTGATGATTTTCCCAGAATGCCTCATCATACATAAATATGCTTTATTTTTCTCCACAACTCTTAGCATTTCCTAATATACCCTACTATTTATCAATCATGTGTGATCCTCACCCCACCAGAATGTTAGTTCCATAAAACAGGGAATGCCTATTTGATCATGGGAATGTCCTCACTACAGATACACAGTAGGGCTTCAGTAAATGCTGGTTGTCAGGAAGTAAGTAAAGGAGAAATTATTCTAGGAAAACAGGGTGCCAGTGCCATTTTGTGAAAACTTGGATACTTAAAAACATTTTGGGGGCTGAAGGTTCTACTGCTGAACACTTGCCTAACATGCTTATGGCTCTGGGTTCAGTCCCTAGCAATGCAAAAATCACAAAAGTATTTTTTCGAATGTGATTGAAAAATCTAGCAAGTAAAACTCTTTCTTTTTTCTTTGTGGTACTGGGGATCGAACACAGAGGTATTCTACCTCCGAGCTACCCCCCATCCCAGCCCTATTTTTAATCATTTTTGAAACAGAGTCTCACTAAGATGCATAGAGCCTCAAGTAGCTGAGGCTGGCCAGGAACTTGGGATCCTCCTGTCTCAGCTTCCCAAGTACTGGGATTACAAGTGTGCACCACCATGCCCAGCTTTTTTTTTTTTTTTTTTTTTTTGCATAGTTAAAACTCCTTGTGCAATATTAAGTCTCTTAGAATTCTTAAGCAACTCAAGGAAATTGTGCATACATTTATGAGAACTAACATAATATATATCTGTAATACTTTAGAAAATCAAGTGTAAACAAAAGAAATACTAAAGGATTTTACATGATTTAGGGTTTAGAAAATTTTAAGACTTGAAAAATTGTATGCTATGCTAAAACTCATTACCTTTACCTTTTTAAGAATATAGTGATGATTAAGAGTCAAAAATATCCCTGGGAATTAGGAGGACAAGCAAGCAAAACAATTATGAGTATGGAAATTTATTTTAAAAAGGTAGAATGATATGCAGGATACATTTTTTGAAAGTTAATGTACAACTTAAACACATACACACACTTCCAAGAATAACTTCACACACTCATTTAGAGTACCTTTCAGAAGCATTTCACTACACAGTTATAATGAGCTTATAAGGCACAATCCTAAGTATCCTATAGAACACAGAGAAGAAAACTTGCAGCTTAAAGTAATAAAAGTTTATATAACCCAGAGGAAGCAAGTCAAGTAGGTGTTTGGATACTTTATTTGACAGGAGGCACTTGATTATGTTGTTTTCTATTTAAAATCCTTCATTGACTCCCTAGTGTGTGTGTGTGTGTGTGTGTGTGTGTGTTGTGTGTGTGTGTGTGTGTGTGTGTGTAGGTAGATAGATAGATAGATAGATAGATAGATAGATAGATAGATAGATAGATATAGGGGATGAAATCCAAGAGCATTCTACTTCAGAGCTACATCCCCAGTTCTGTTTTTTATTTTGAAACAGGCTCTCAATAAGCTACTGCATATTGGCCTCAAACCTGTGATCCTCCCATGTCAGTATCCCAAGTATCTCATTATTCTTTTTAAGATCCTTTACTTAAATATAATTTTCATAAAGAAAAGGTTTGAGTATCATAATTATATTCCAAATGAATTTTTCCAATTTCAACATGTCTGTGTAACTAAAGTTCAAGAACTACATCATCATCAAGAAACAGAGTATTGCCTGTAGCCTAAATGCTCCTCTTCTGCTCCCTTCTAGTGTCTATCTACTTTTGTCCTTACAAAGGTAACCACTAATTTCTAATGGAATAGATTGCTTTTGACAAATTATTACTATTTCATCTTATATGGATAAAATCATCTAGTTTGTACTCATGTCTGTTGTTTATCTTGTTCTCCATGTTTCTGAGTCCTTCATATTGTTGCATATGCTTGTAGTTTATTCTCAATGTTGTAAATTATTCCATCCTGTAAATATACCATAATATATTTATATAGCATATTGTTGCTGAGCATTATGGTAGTTTTCCATTGGGAGTTATCCTAATGATAATATGGCAATTCTGCTTGCTTTTATTGGGAATAAACTCAGGAGTGGAAATTTGGTAAGCAGAATATAGCCTTCCCAGAGTACCAGGTCCTAACCTCTAGACACTATGACTGTGTTACCTTACTATAGCAAAAGGGATTTTGCAAATGTAATATAATAATCTTGAGATGGAGAGACTATCATAATCACCTGGATCGCTATTCAGTAGAATCAGAGTCCTTTTAATAGAGAGTCAGAGGATGTGATAAGAGAAACAGAGGTCAGTGTGACAAAACTACTATAAAGAGGCCATAAACCAAAGAGTGCAGGTAGATGGAAAAGGCAAGGAATAAATTCCACCCTACAGCTTCCAGAGAAACGGGGTTTTGCTAAAACTTTGAGTCTGATTTAGTGAGGCTGATTTTAGGTTTCTGACCTTTAAAACTATACGATTATATATTATTATATTATATATCATATATACATGCATATTATACAAACACACACACACATATATATATATATACAAATATATATGTATGTATACACACACATATAATATTTATAGTTTGGCACTAAAAAGCCTAAATAGATAATCTTATATATTTAGTTTTAAACTTCTTTTTTTTGTCATTAAAGATTTTATTTTATTTATTTTTTTAAATTTTTATTTTTATTCATGCATTGTAAGCATACATCTTTGTTAGGTACAAATTGATAACAATATATGTGCTAAGTTTACGGTAATTTGTTACTGTGGCTATAGGGAATGCAGATATTGGGCTTTGGTACATACTGTCAAAAAGCTTTCCAATGTGCTATACTAATTTGCACTTCCATTGGCAATACATACAAGAAGTAGTGTTTCCATGGTCTTGTTAACACTTGCCGTCTTCAGTGTTTTTTGTTCTAGCCATTCTGGATGTTGTTCAGTTGGATCACACTGTGGGTTTATTTCCCTTATAATAATGTTATTCATTTTTCCATATGTCTTTTGGCCATTTCAGTATTTTCTTTTACAGTCTGTTAATTTTCTATAGAATTGTCATCCTGCTGATGTTGATTCATAGGACATATTTGTATGCACTGAAGCATCTTCTTGGACTTTTTCTCTCCTTGCATTCCAGTTGTGTACGTATCAGCTGATCATTGTAATTCACTGTATGATTGAGTTGGCTTAGGATAGTTGCAGTTTGAATAAGACACTGTCTAGCTCCCACTCTGCCCTTGAACTTGCTTCTCCCAGACTTTTAACTGAGAAGTTGGAGGGTCTTTGTCTCCTCAGTCCTGAAATACTGAGGCTAATCTATCTCTGTCGAACAAGGGGTGCTGGTGCTGGTGCCAGACTTCCCACACCTCATTCAACTTCAGATGGAGTGAACATCTTCAGAAGACTTGCCTGTGTGTGTGTGTCGTATCTTCTCCCCCCCCTCTGCTGGTCTTTGCTTCCTAAATATTACAAATATGAAGAACCTTGTACTTTACTTTTAAAACAATAGACCTAGTTCCCTAACTTCCTTCATACCTCTGGAACTCAGCAAATATGCCATTGGAGATTCCGTTTAGGTTCCCTAAATTTTCCAACTTTTCACACCAGTCCTGTGAAACCCTGAATCACTTGCTAGCTCCTTCCCTGTCTAAAAGAAGTCCTCTGCTTGGGCCACACTTGAGTTAAAAAAAAGAAAAAAATATACATATATGATATTATATATATATATATATGTATGTATGTGTGTTAATAAAAAACATTTAAGGAAATGGAAACTCTAGCTACCATAGTTTGACCATGACATATTGTATTACCTATTATATCACATTTTCAGACCGTATATCATAAATATGTACAATTAAAATAATATATAGTTTTCTAAAATCCTTATGAGGGGAGAGCTAATCTGTTTCCAAACATGACTCTTCGGGTCCTTTCCTATTTACATGACACACATTATTTTCCTTTTCACTTTTTAATCTTTATACTTAAGCTTAAATTATTGAATGAATCATCCTGTCTCTTTTCAGTTTTTACAACTGCTTGGAACATACATCTGCATTCTCCCCTTCATCTGGATAACTCACTCATCTTTCCATCTCAGTTTGGAAATGAAGTGTTCTCTGATGTCTTCCTCCCCATACACACTCAAACATGGACAAGACATACTCTTCATGTTCCTGATTCTAGCACTTATCCTTGCGCTGGCTCGGTAATATGAATTTGGAAGAAATATGAAAAGAAAACAAACTGTTCTTAATTTTAAAAAATCAGAAGCAAAATAAAAAGATAAATGACAAACTAGAAGAAAATTAAAATTTGCATAAAAGAAAAAGTGTTAGTAACCCTAATACATAAAACCTTTTTTTTTTTTTTTTTTTTTTTTTTTTGCGGTACTGGGGATTGAACTCAGGGGCATTCTACCTCCGAGCTATACCCCCAGCCCTATTTTTTTTTTTTATTCTTTTATTTGAAACTGAGTCTCACCAAGTTGCAGAGTGCCTCACTAGGTAGCTGAGGCTGGCCGCGAACCCGGATCCTCTAGTCTCAGCCTCCCGAATGCTGGGATTACAAGCGTGCGCCACCACGCCTGGCTCATAAAACCTTTTAAAATGAGAAGGAAAAAAAATCCATTAGCCCTATCACAAAAAAGTGGATGTCTCTTAAGTATAAGAATATATGATCAACATCACCCATAAATAGTGAAATATAGAATAGAGGTTCATTGAGACATCTTTCTCATCTATCAAATTAGCAAAAAATCAAAAAGTTTGATAGGTACTCTGTTGGTCTATAGAGAAGCAGTCATTCTTATCATAATTAAAATCTTCCAGAAGCCAGGTATGGGGGTACAATACCTGTAATCCCTGTACTTGGGAGGATATGACAGGAGGATCACAAATTCAAAACCGGCCTCAGCAACTACAAGACCCTATTTCAAAATAAAAAAAGTTTGGGGGTGTAGCTCAGATATAAAATGCCCCTGGGTTTAATCCCTAGTCCAAACAAAACAAAACAAAAACTTCCAGAAAGTTTTTATGGAAGGGAGTTTGAGTTCCAAACAAAATTATATAAACATGCACTCTTTTACTCACAAATTCATCTTCTAAGATTGTATTTTATAGAGTCTCTGGCAAAAATATGAAGACTATATAAATAAGGCTATTCATCATTATTATTTGAATGGCAAAAAATGGAAATGCCACAAATGGTCATCACTAGGAGATTAATTAAACTATGGTATATCCATATAATAGAATGCTGTGCAGCTATAACAAGAAATGTCAGGCCAGGTATGGTGGCACATGCCTATAATCTCAGTACTTGGGAGGTTGAGCCAGGAGGATCACAGGATCGAGGTAAGCCTCAGCAACTTAGTAAGGCCCTTAACAACTTGGTGAAACCCTGTTTCAAGATAAAAAATTAAAATTGGGCTGAGGTGTAATGTGGAGGTAGAATAAAATAGGGTTGGGGATGTAGCCTGGATGGTTTAATCCTTAGTACCAGGGGAAAAAAAGAGAGGGAGAAAATAAGTAGTGCCTTTATATACTACTGTGATATTGTCACCAAGCCATAATTAAGTTTAAAAAATAAATAAATGGATGTGTAGTTAGCCATTATTTACTTTTAAAATGGAGTGATGTAAATATACATTTTGGCTTATATTTTTTAAAAATGAGAGGGTAGCTGGGCATGATGGTGCATGCTTATAATTCCTGCACTTGGGAGTTTGAGACAGGAGGATTACAGGTTTGAAGCTAGCCTCAGAAACTTAGTGAAGCCCTCAGCAACTTAGACTCTGTTTGAAATAAAAATAAAATAAGGATAGGGGTGTAGCCCAGAGGTAGAAGATCCTGGGTTATATCCCTGGTACCACAAAAAAAAAAAAAATTGTAACATAAAATTGAGAAAAATAGTTGACAATATTTGAATGTGGGGATGAAGAATACATAGGAGGGAATAAGGATAAAAGCTAAAATCACATGAAAAAATGAAAATGTATGGTATAACTACACATGGAAGAACTCTTTCATTTGGCTTTTTATACTCTACTTTTTTTCTTTTTTTATTGTAATGGAGTCTCTCTATATTGCTCAGGCTGAACCCCCTGTCTTCCCACCTCAGTCTTCTTAGTGGCTGGGATTATGTGCGCATGCCGCCACACTTGGGTTGACTATTTTACTTTTAAATACAGTAATTTGTTTCTTTTTATCATATTAGGATATACTTAAAGGACAAAAACTATCCCAAAATCCATGAATTCTTTTTAATAATGACAGTATTGTTGGTCTTAGTTGTGTGTGTGTGTGTGTGTGTGTGTGTGTGTGAGAGAGAGAGAGAGAGAGAGAGAGAGAGAGAGAGAGAGAGAGAGAGAGAGAGATGGGTTAATGTAAATGAATAATTATGTTGATGGTATAGTGAGTTTGGATTTTCAGCATGGGAGAAAGGTATTATAAGGTGGGTGAGATCAAAGTCAACTGATGATTTTTTTTTTTCTTTACTCAGTTTAACTTATATACAGTTCATGGCTCTGGCCACTGAAAAGGCCTAGACATAATGGCCATTTCAGTACTGCTGAGTCCCAATAAAATTCGTGTTGTAGTCTGTAAACATGATTTTCCATTAAAAGAAACCAGAATTTCTTTGGAAGTGCTTAATTCCAGGTATATGGCAGGAAATGTACAGGATAATTTTATGATGCCCTTGTTCTTATCAGCATTCTTACTGCTATAATCTAGAAGACTGACCATGTACCTTAGAGGAAAGAAGATTTGTTTTCTTATGGTTTCGGGTTCAGTGTTTGTGAGGCCAGGGAGTGCAGATCTCAGGGCATGGCCATGGGAGGGGGAGAAAGGGCATGGGGAGCCTGGAAGCAAGAGAGAAAGCAAGGGGAGGAGGTGCCATATATAACCCATATATAACCCCCAAGGCTGCACCCCAGAGACCTACCTTCTCCAGCCACAGTCTACGGGCCTACACCACCACCATTAAACCTGCATTGTAATGAATTCATCTGGGTGGTGGTCTAGGCCAGTAGGGATTATAACCCTCATGAGTCAACTATATCAACCCTGACTAGTAATCAATGAACTTTTTAGGGAACATTTTGTATCTAACTATAACGACCCAAAACCAAGCAAGGAAAATATCAAAAACTACTTGAGTATCATTAAAAAGACTTAGGAAGATGGGTATGGCTGCACATTGCTATAATCCCAGTTCTTGAGAGACTGAGGCAGGAGGATAGCAAGTACAAGGACGACCTCAGCAACTTCAAAAAAAAAAAAAAAAAAATGGGATGGGAGTGTATCTCAGAGGTAGCATGTGCCAGGGTTCAATCCCCAGTACCAAAAGAAAAGGAGGGGTTCAGAAAGCAATGTAAATGGGCACTTGCCAGAAATGGAATAATATTAGCATTAATAAGGATAACTGCAAGAGGCTAAAGTTCATCAAATATATCTAATACAGATATATCAACATGATATATCTATCATGCTGTAAATAAATAATTTCTGGGTTTCATTGACAAAGCTATAGAACTTTGAAAATTGGTAAATAGAAGGGAAAAATTTTTTTCAGTCTCCTAACAAATGATACTTTAGAGAAAGCTATGAATTAATGGGAGAAGTTTCTATTTATAGAAATATTGCCTCTAATACATGCAGAAGGAATGTTAGAATATCTTCATTTCGTAATCTCTAATGAGTTAGTAAATCCAGGCAATGATTTATAATGTCTGCTAATTTCATGTAAAAGGAAACAATACACAAATTCAGACACTACTTATGCTGTAGTCTTGTCAGAAACTATAAAGTCTAGGATCTGATTACATTCTTACTTGCACTGGTGGTTTTTCATTTGGTTCTACTTTCAAAACACTTATAGACTGTTAAAATTCCAAAGCCTGGACTGGATTACATTAGAGTCTCTGAGGAAGACCTAAGCATCAGGATTTTTGTTTCTTTTTCTGAGACTGAGTCTGGCTATGTTGCCCAGACTGGCCTTGAACTCATGATCCTTCTGTCACAACCTCCAGAGTAGCTAGGATTCCAGTTGTGCACTACCACGCCCAGCAAACCTCAGGATTTTTCAAATCTCCCTGGTTGTTTCAATGTGCAGCCAAGGTTGAAAAGTACTGTTTTAGATCCAACTGATAATTTACAGGAAATACAGAGATGGATAGTACAATCAACAAAATACAGACTCTGGGAAACTCTAGAGGACAAATGGACAGTTTCTTAAAAAATTAAAAGGAATAAAAGAGGAACTGTAGTAAGTTTTGATGGCATATCAACTAATTTTATTATATAGACTACGTGTTCTGAATGAGGCAAAGAATTACAGAAGTCCTAAGTCAACCAGGCAACCATGATTACTGATTGTTAATTTAGTAAAGTGCTATAAGAGAACTGTGGATATGCTTTTTTAAAATATACTTTATTGGTATATTGTAATTAAACATCATAGTGAGAGTTCAATGTGACACAAACATATATATGCACACAGCACTTGGTGTGCTTCCCTCCACATCCCCCCCACTTCCCCTAAGATTGATAGGCATACCTTCAAACATGGACACAGCATTATTTGAACCATTTCCTTTATCAGGCCTCTTTTTTGTTCTCCCTTCCATCCTCCCACAAACCCCTCCTACAGTTCTAGTGGCCTCTCTCCTGATTTATCTGAAGTCTCTTTTGTTTCCCATTTTCTCTTCAGCGTCCACATGTGAGAGAAAACAAATGACCTTGACTTTCTGAGACTGGCTGATCTCATTTGGCATTGTATTCTCTAGTCCTATCCATTTTCCTGCAAATGACATAATTTTGTTCTTCTTTATGGCTGAGTAAAATTCCAATATGTGTATATACCACATTCATCATTTGTTGACAGACACTTAGGTTGGTTCCATATTTTGGCTGTTACAAATTGTGCTACTGTAAACATGGATATGCATATATCGCTATAGTAGTCTGACTTTAATTCTTTTGGAACGATTACACTGAGCTCCCATCTAACTCCAGTTAGATTGGCAGTCATCAAGAATACAAACAAGGAGCCAGGTGTGGTGGTGCATGCCTTTAATTCCAGTACTGAGAAGGCTGAGACGGGAGGATTGCAGGTTTAAAGATAGCCTCAGGAACCTAGCGAGGCCCTGTTTCAAAATAAAAAACATAAAGCAAAATTGGGCTGAGGGTATACCTCAGAGGTAGAATGCCTCTGGGTTCAATTCCCAATACCAAAAAGAAGGAAAAAATATACAAACAAGGATGTAGGGAAATTGGAACTCTTATACACTGTTGGTGGGAGTATAAATTAGTACAACTACTATGAAGATCAGTATCAAGGTATATGCTGAATATATTGAGTGAAATGAAACAGCATTTGCTATTTGCAACCTAACTAGTAGTGATGGAAGGGATGGCTAGAGAAAAAACAAGATTGAGTTGATAAATGCTGAAGTCAAATGATGGATACATGGATTCGTTATACTATTCTCTCTACATTGTATGTTGAAACCTGTAATTTCAAGAAAAACATTTCAGGCAGAAGTTAGGATAAGAGTAAGGACAACAAAACAGAACCTAGGCATGGTAGCACATATCTGTAAGTTCAGCAGCTACTGAGGAGATCGAAGCAAGAAGATGGTGAGTTGAGGTCAGCCAGGGGAACATAGCAAGCCCTGCCTCAGAAGAAAAAAGTAAAAAGAAGAAAAGAAAACTATGAAAAGTGTAAAATCCAGAAGAGAATGGAGTCATGGAGAGTGTCTCCCAAAGGAGACAGTGATTAACAGAGATCAGAAAAGTGTCCACTGTTTTTGGCAGCTTGAATGATATTGTGACTTCTACCAAAATAGTTTCATTGTCATTGTGGCAGTTGGAAGTCTGTTTGCAGTCAGGAAGAGACAAGGAGAGAAAATGTACATAGACTATTACAAGGAGCAGCAGGACACTGGGTATGTGGAGTTATAGGGTCAAGGGAGAGTGTGTTGCCATGCTCCTTGTATTTTTCCTTTTTATGTGATAGCATGTTCAAGTGCTTTTATTGATCTTGGAAGGAAGCCAACGGAGAGTGGTAAGCTGAACATATAAAAGTAAGAGTCTTAGAGGAGATGAAATAGAATGGGATCAAAAGTAGAGGCTGAAGAATTGGTCTTTATGGAATGTACACTTGCTACTGTCAAGAAAGTTAGAGGCCTCTCTCACTTTGGGGGCAGCCCACATTCTCCCTTGAATATACATTTACTACTTTCCTAATTAAATCTCAGTCTATGTCTCTGGAGAACAACAACAACAAAAAGACAGAGACTGAAAACATTTATAGGAGGACGGAGGGTGAAAAGTTACAGGAATTCTTTTCTGGTAGCCTTTATTTTCTTTCTGACATAAGAAGGGTGGTCATCTTCATATTTTAAGTGGACCAAGGGTTAGAGAGTTAGAAGAGTTGAAAGAGACTATATGTTTTATGTTTCTTCTAAAAAGGAAGGATTGAGGTGTCGAATATGTACCTCGCTGATGTAGGATTCCATAACAGTGTGTTGCTGCTATTATAAGGGGAAAAACCCCTACCCCAGAAACTTCCTAGGGCCCATAGCCAGATATTAACAGAAGTCAAATAATAATAAATGTTGGTGAGGATGTGGGGAAATAGAAACTCTTCTACACTGTTGGTGGGATTGCAAACTAGTTCAGCCACTATGGAGATCAGTGTGGAGATTCCTTAGAAAACAGGGAATGTATCCACCATATGATCCAGCTACACCACTCCTGGGTATCTGTCCAAAGAGGTTGAAACCAGAGAACTACAGTAATATATAAATACCCATGTTCATAGCAGCACAATTCACAATAGCCAAATTATGGAATCAATCCAGGTGTCTATCAACAGGTGAATAGATTACAAAACTGTGGGAAATACACACAATGGTATTCAACTCAGCAACAAAGAAGAATAAAATAATGTCATTTGCAAGAAAATGGAAAGGCCTGGAGAACATTATGTTAAGTGAGATTAGCCAGTCACAGGAAGTGAAGGGACATATGTTTTCTTTAATATGTGCAAGCTAGGGAGTAACTGGGATACCAGAGGGCCTCCAGATAAGTGTCTGTCTTTTCTCCAGCATATGTGTTTGGTCCCTTTGTCAAAGATCAATTGACTGTAAGTATGTGGATTTGTTTCTGTATCTTCTATTCTGTTCCATTGGTCTCTATGCCTGTTTTTGTGCCAATACCATGCTGTTTTAACTACTGTAGCTCTATAGTATAGTTTGAAGTCAGGAATTGTGATACCTCCTTTATGGTTCTTATTGCTGAGAATTGCTTTGACAATTTTGACTCTTTTGTTTTTCCATATGAAATTTGTGATGAATTTTCTAAGTCTATGAAGAATGACATTGGTATTTTGATAAAGATTGCATTGATTCTGTAGATCACTTTTGGTAGAATGGCCATTTTGATTAGTATATTTCTTGAACCATAAATTTCTAAGACTGAGGAGAAATTATTGCCCACTTCAGTGGCAATAATAGAAAGAATAAATGGGAAAATCCATTAACATGGAGCACTTACCTATGTCTCATTTTGCTACCCTCATTTTATGTCTTATTTTTATATCAGATTTAGGCTTTTTTCCCCAATAATATTTTAAGCAATTTTATTTTTTATATAAAACTGATTTTGATTTGTCTTATTGTTTTGTATTTAGGAGGAATAATATAGTCCACAGCCTATTATTATTTGGAAAGTTGATGTTTCTAAGACTAGCCATAAACTTTTATATAGGTTGTGTTGATGTGATGGATGGTATATTTTATCATATAACCCAAACAGAATTTGCTATATCGACTTCTGTCTCAAGGTATTTATATTCTGTGTACTTTCTTTACCTTGAATACAGAATTTTCTTCAAATCTACAGGAACGAAGCCAAGAGTGGCACACACCTGTAATGGTAGTACTTGGGAGGCTGAGACAGTAGGGTTGCAGGTTTGAGGCCACTCAGCAACTTATTGAGACCCTGTTTCAAAATAAAATATAAAAATAGGGATGGAGGTATGGCTCAGAGAAAGAATGCACCAGAATTCAATCCCCAGTAATACACACACACACATACACATGCGTGTGCGCGCACACATTACCTAGAAATGGGAAACAATCTACCTGCAAAGGAGAGGCCTAACATAATTATGAAGGGTGACCAAAGCTTGAAAAACAAGTTATCCAAAGAGCATGGCAGGTTCTGCCAAAATATGGCCAGCAGCTTCTATAAGCTAATCTCCTTCAAGTCCTTTGCTTTTCCTGTTTCCTGTTTCTTCCATCTGAATCACTAGATATCCAGATGATTATATTCTTGCCTCACTCAGAGAGTTCCTCCCTGTCCTCAATATATCAAGTAATATTCTTTATCACTGTCTATTCTCTAGCCTTGATTTATTTTTCTTCAAAGCACAATAGTACTTGGCATGTAATAAATGGTCAGCATCATAACCAATTTGTTTTGCTCTAACCACATACCTGAGACTGGCTAAATTATAAAGAATCAAAGTTTATTGGGCTTGTGTTATGGTGTAGTCATAACACCCTGAACACAGTCTCTCTGCCAAGGTTTATTTGACTCACAGTTCTGAGGCAAGGACGTCTAAGAGCATGATATTGGCATCTTCTTGACATCTGGTGAGGGCTTTCTTGTTGTATCATAACATGGTGGAAATAGGGCAGGCTCAGGTCTTCCTATAAAGCCACTAAAGCCATCATGGGGCTCCACCCTCATGGCTTTATCTAATCCTAACTACTTCTCAAAGCCCCTGCTTCCAAATACTATTAACATATGAATATGGGAGATCAGTTCTTTAACACATGAATCTGAGGGACATATCAAACCATAGCAGTCTGCAAATAGTTGTTGGAAGAATTATTAAATCCTTTCAGCTAGATTTGGCATGGACTAATATTTGGGCATCTGAAGGTTGATGGGGTTTAGGGAGCATTGCCCATTCTTTTCCATACTTTGGTCAGTGGCCCATAGGTGAGATGTTCAGTTCTTCCTTCCAGAGGCAGCATCAGAAACATCATACAGGCTGAGGCTTAGGCACAGCTAGGCAAGACTAAGGTAAGAGCTTAGGAATACTGTACTTTTGGGGTGAAATTCTGGACATCAGACTCTCCACTGATACCTGGAGCCAGACATCTAGGCATAATAGGGTAATTAAGACTAGGCTAGTAGAATCTGGAAAAATAACTTTCCTAGACTCCATTTTATTTTCAGTTTATTTGTTCATTAAATATTTTGAGCCTAGTATTAGTCTAGGTAAAGGAAATACAGAGATAAGTTAAATAATATTCCTGCTCTCATTTAACATATGTTCTCATTTTAATTTCAAAGATACAATGAACACAAACTAATAACTTCTTATAGTATTCACTGCTAGGAACCAGAATAGAGAAGATAGGTAAAAAGGAAAGGAGCACATGAGACTTATTTATATCCTTTCATCTCTGCATGAATTAGCTCAAGATTTGGGATGGGTCTCTGCCTATAAATTTTTGAAGCTATGGGGATCCCTAATTGCACTGAATTGAACAAGATAGACATAGGGGAATAAAACCAAAGACAGACTTTCTTTATCAAAGGTATTCCCTGCCCACCTCCCCCCCCCTACCTAGTATCTGACCAAAAAAAAAAAAAAAGAGTACACAAAATTATTTTCTCAGTTATAATGTATTATTTTAGGAATTAATTTGATCAATATGAGTTTCATCTTCATGTTAGTGTGTATATGTAATCAGAGTGATTAATAAAAGAACAACAGTTTACACAGGGGATAATCTGAATAACAAATTCCCAAGTAGCTGGGAATTAACTTATTTGTTGCATTATTAAGACATAGTAGTTATTTTAGAAGTATGTATTAAGTTAAGTATGTTTTATATTCAAGTTGTACTGATGATGTGAACACTTTATAGCTACATATCAAATAAATTAAAATAGAAATTTAAGATTTAAACACAGAATACTTATTTGTAAGCCTTATATATATTTGATGTAATTTACAAATAATCACATTTACTGGGATACTCTAGGCCAAGATTGGCAATCTGAAACCTTCAACAATGATTTTGTTCTATTAGATTGTTTTTTTGTTTGTTTGTTTGTTGTTGTTGTTGTTGTTTTTTGGTACTGGGGATTGAACCCAGGGGAGTTCTACCTCCAAGCTACACCCCCAGTCCTATTTTTTATTCTTTATTTTGAAACAGGGTCTCTCTAAGTTGCAGAGGGCCTCACTAAGTAGCTGAGGCTGGCGGTAAATCTGGATCCTCCTGTCTCAGCCTCCCAAGTACTGGGATTATAAGTGTGCACCACCACGCCTGGCTCTCTATTAGATTTTTATGAGTGAACAAAAAATAAATAAAGGAGGAGCAGAAGATGTTGAGCCTGGTGTCCAATAAAAAAGCAAAACTTAAATTCTATGATTCAAGAAATGATTGCTGAATTTCCACTATTCCAGCCACTAGCTAGGTAACCAATTGGTGGATAGAATAAAGCAGGTATTGTCTTTGCCTGCATGGTGTTTACGTCATATAGGAGAACATACTTTAAACAAATATTGTTAGAAATGATGGTCAGTGCAAAGATAGTGAAGAAGAGATTGTTACAGGAGAATAACCAAAGGAGTATTACTTAGATCAGGGAGGTCAAGAACTGTAAGGGATTTGAGATTTTCATCTTATATAACAAGGCTAAATTGCCTTAGTTTTATGAAATGTCAGAAGACAAGAGATTGCTAGGTTAGAGGAAAGTAACCTTGTTACAGCATAGCAAGCAACATGAGAATTATGATATTGCTTGTTGGTCCCCACGTCTCCAGGTGTCATGGGTGACATGATGTGGGCCAGGTGGATAGTGCCTGTGCTGTGAGGCTGCATTGCAGATAAAGAATGGAGAGGCCCCTGCTTTTATAGTGAGTGGTAAGCAAGCCTGCCCTGCGTCTACAGGAAGGTGTAACCTGATTTCTCAAGGTTCTAATAAATACCTTGCTGCAAATTCAAGGGGAACCATGGCCCAGCATTATAGGAACACTCTGTAAAAACACGTGGGGACATTCGGGGCCTGTAGCAGATTCCTTCTTCATCAGCAGAGGAGGGAGGCCAAAGAAGTTCTGTTTGATATAATTCCTTTAAAAAATAGCTTTAGTGGGGGTAAAACTGACATACAATAAGTTGCACATTAAGTATACATTTTGGTAACTTCTGACATATATACAACCCATCCATTCATCCACCACAGCAGTCAAGGTCAATGATCATACTTGTCACTTCCCAACATTTCTTCCTATACCACTGTAATTTCTTTCCCCTATCATCTGCCTCCATCTCCCCAGGAAACACTGATCTGCTTTTTGTCATTGTTTGTATGTATCTCCTAGATTCTATACAAATTGAATGATAGCTTATTCAATGTATTCTTATTTTTCTTCCATCTTTCATGCATATGATTTTATTGAGGTTTACGTTCACCCATAGTATAGTGTTTTTATTGGTAGGTAGTATTCTGTTATATGGATATGTTACGTTTTGTTAATGCTTTCATCTGTTGGTGATGGTAGGTTGTTCTAGGCCTTTACTCCTACAATAAAAGTGCTTTGAACATTCATGTACAAGTCTTATGGACATATACTGGGGTGTTTTTTTTTATGTTTTTGTTTTTCTTTGTAGTACTGGGGATTGAACCCATGGGCATTCTACCTTTGATTTAAAAAGAGGTTTTGCTAGGTTGCCAAGAATCTCACTAAATTGCTGAGGCAGTCCTCGAAAATGTGATCCTCCTGTCTCAGCCTCGCAAGCAATGGGATTATAGATGTGCGCCACCATGCCTGGCATATATTATTATTTCTTTTTTTGAGGTACTGGGGATTAAACCAGGGTCATTTTACCTCTGAGCTACACCCCCAGCCCTATTTTTTATTCCTTATTTTGAAACAGGGTCTCACTGAGTTGCAGAGGGCCTCACTAAGTAGCTGAGGCTGGCCATGAACCTGCAATCCTCCTGTCTCAGCCTCCCAAGTACTGGGATTACAAGCATGGGATTACCACACCCAACATATATTATTATTTCTACTGGATAAATATGTGGGAACAGAATTGATTTAACTAAACTCTTTCGGGCTTTCCATCAAAGTATATGAGAGCTTCTTCTTTTTTTTTTTTTTTTGCAGTACTGGGGATTGAACTCAGGGGCATTCTACCTCCGAGCTACACCCCCAGCCCTATTTTTTATTCTTTATTTTGAAACCAGGTCTCACTAAGTTGTGGAGTGCCTCACTAGGTAGCTGAGGCTGGCCTCGAACCCGGATCCTCTGGTCTCAGCCTCCCGAATGCTGGGATTACAAGCGTGCGCCACCACGCCCGGCTGAGCTTCTTTCTATATTCTCACCAATATTTACTATAGTCATTTTTTTTTTGTCTTTTTAATTTTATTATTTTGAACAGTTATATAGTTGCATCTCATTTTTGCTTCAATTTTCATTCCCTTTTAATATGAAAGAAAGATATGGAATTTTTTCATATCCTTATTTGCCATTCATATACCTTTTACAAATAAAGATCTCATTTTAAAAACTAGTGTGTTATTATTGATGTGAGAGATCTTTATATTTTCCAAATATATTCCAGATAGAAATGCTTTATGTACTTATTATTGGGCAAGCTTTGGTAGTATGTGGTTCTCACGAAACTTGTAATTTCATGAAAGTTTTCTAATTTATTGGCATAAAGTTGTTCATAATTACTTCACTGGCCTCTCATTGTCTGCAGAGTATATAACTGAGGTTAATTCTATTATTGTGCATATGGTTAACTTGTTTCTTTTTTTTTTCCCTTAATCCATCAGGCTAGAAGTTGTCAAAGTTACTCATCTTCTCAGAGAACCAGTTTTTGGTTTCAGTATTTCTCCATTTTTGTTTCATTGATATCTGCATAGATTTTATTAATTTTTTCTTCTGATTGCTTTGAAGTTTTTCCTGCCATTTTACTAGAATGTTCTTAAAATAGAAGTTTAGGTCATTGACTTGAGACCTTTCTTCTTTTCAAATATAAGTATTTATATATTGGGAGGCCAAGGTAGGTTCAAAGGCCAGCCTCAGCAACTTAGCAAGACCTTATTTCATAGTAAAATAAAAAGGGCTGCCATTTTAGCTTGGAGGTAGAATGCTACTGGGTTCAATCCTCAGAACCCCCATCCAAAAAAGTATATGAATTTTCCCTCAAGTACTTCTTTAATGACATCCCATAAGTTATGTTATATTGTATTATAATTTTATTTCTTTTCAAAATACTTTCTATTTTTCATTTTTTTCCCCTTTTTTTTGATCCCGGGCTTATCAAGAAGCATTTTTTTCAGTTCTAACTATTTGATAAATTTTCAAGTATCTTTGTGTTACTCATTTCAACCTCTCTAAGCAAAATAAAACTGTTTTGCTTAGAGAGGATTCTTTCTGTTAAAGCCAAAGTATTGTCAGTCATGGTAAATATCTCATGTGCACTTGAAAAGAATGTGTTTTTGCTGTTTTGAATTAGTATTATATAAATGTAAGTTTAGTCATTTGGATATTAGTTTTGTTTAGTTTTCTAAGTCCTGATTTTATGCACATTGTTTTATCAATTATCAAGAGAGGAAATTGAAATCTTCAACTATAAGCCTAAGGGTGTAATTCAGTGATAATAGTGCTTGCCTAAGCGTATGTGAGGTCCTGTGTTCGATCCCTAGCACCACCACCAGCAAAAAAAATCTTCAAATATAATTGTGAGTTTGTCCATTTTTAGTATAGGTTAAAATTCAGGATATATTATCCACATAACATGCAGTGAATTATGTGATGGGAAAATTACTGTTACTAGCATTATTCTAAAATCTATCATTGGCTGGGCATGGTGGCGCACACTTTTAATCGCATGTAGTACTTGGGAGGCTGAGACAGGATCACAGGTTTGAAGCCAGCCACAGCTACGGAGTGAGGCCCTCTGCAACTTGTTTCAAAATAAAGACTCTGTTTCAAAATAAAGAATAAAATAGAGCTGGGGGTATAACTTGGAGGTAGAATACCCCTGGGATCAATCCCTAGTGCCACAAAAATAAATACATAAATAAATAAAAGCCTTCATCGAAAAATGTATTTAAGCCGGGTGTGGTGGCGCATGCTTGTAATCTCAGTACTTGGGAGGCTGAGACAGGAGGATCTGCGTTCGCGGCCATCATCAGCTACTTAGTGAGGCCTTCCACAACTTAGTGAGATCCCGTTTCAAAATAAAAAATAGGACTGGGCATATATGCCCCTGAGTTCAATCCTCAGTACCTAAAAAAAAGAAGGAAAAATGTATTTGATTCATTGGGCTATGTAACATCATCTTCATATACAAAAGAAACATTTATTTGCTACATTTTACTATTTTATCATTTATCTAACCTGTGTTATTATTTTGCTTGGCAGCTTCTATGTTCTTAAAACAAGCCTTTGAAGGAGAATACCCTAAATTATTACGTCTTTATAATGACTTATGGAAGCGTCTTCAACAGTACAGTCAAAACATCCAAGGAAATCTCAGTGCAAGTGGAACTACAGATCTCTATGTTGACCTACAACACATGGAAGATGATACACAGGACATATTCATACCAAAAAAAACAGATTATGAGTATGTTTCTGTTTGTTTAATCTGACCTGTTTGTTAGCAAGTTAAGATTTTTTGTTTTATATTTTTTTTTTTTAGAAATTAGAAATTGGACATATACTAAGCCTCTAAATATTTGTTCTTTGTTTATGTACTTTGATAACTGAAGAAACTAAACTTTGGCATTAGATGAACATTCTGGTTCCTGCTAGTGTCAGTTTTAATAGTAAAACTATTATTAACTGTTAATAGGATAATTACAAATTAGGAGATCAGCATATTTAGTCATTGTCTTTTTTTTTTTTGAGGTACTGAGGATTGAACCCTGGGACATTCTACCTCTGAGCTGCATCCCTAGCCCTATTTTTATTCTTTATTTTGAAACAGGGTTTCACTAAGTTGTGGAGGGCCTCATTGAGTAGCTGAGGTTGGCCATGAACCTGTGACCCTCCTGTCTGGCTTAGTCATTGTCTTTTAAGTGATATTTTTGTGGTACTGGGGATTGAACCCAGAGGCATTATATCTTTGAGCTACATCCCCAGCCCGATTTTATTTTTTATTTGAAAACAGAGTATTGCTAGTTTGATGAGAGTCTCACTACTTGCTGAGGCTGTCCTTGAACCTGTGATCTTTCTGTCTCAGCCTCCCAAGTACTGGAATTATAGGCATGTGCCACCATGCCCAGCTTTTAAGTGATATTTTAACATACCTGTAATTATATTAGATACCATCATAATTGATAGGCCCCTGGCATAAATGTGAACTGAAAGGTTCTGGTGTGTTCAGAGACTGCAGGAGAGCTGTATCTTATGTAAGGGTAGGTTCTTAATAATTATTTATGGTCAGTTATAGTCAAAATTACCCCCAGAATGTCTGTGGCATCATCCACAAATATAATAATGTGGTCAAACTTTAGAGCCGCATTAGAAACTAATATAAACAATATCTGTAAATTCAGCCTCACCAGCTTTTCCTGCAGAACAGAAACAAAACATTTTAAAATTTCTGTTTAATCACCAGATTAAGTGATTGGCTTTCATGCCTTTTATTGTACACTAGAATAATATTTATTGTGGCAAAACTGTCTTGGTCAATATTCTCACTAGTATTATTGAAGACAACTGACCACACAGCTTACAGGAAGGAAGATTTATTTGCTCACAGCTTTTTGGAGATTCAGGGTTCAGTCCACATGAGGCCAGAGTCTGCAGAGCTCAGGGCCTGGTAGAGGGAAAAAGGGAGAGAGCAAGGAGGCAACAGAGAGCAGGCAAGTGCCATTCAAAGATGAAAGCACAATTCCTTAGTCACAATCTCATTCGCACCCCCAGGGACCCACCTTCTCCAACCACACCCCATTGGCTGGCCAGGTCTCTCCCCAGGAAATCCATTATAATGGACTTATCTACTGATGAGATTACAACCCTCATGGCTTCATTATGTCAACTCTGAACATTAATACACGAGCTCTTCAGGGAATATTCTGTATCCAACCATAAAGCTGGCTAAAGATCAGCAAATTCTTTTCACCTACCTTGCAAGAAAAAAAATGTTGGCTAGATTAATGAGCACTATGTAAGTAGTTACTTGTTTCTATTTAAAATTTTCCCCTAAATACATACGATTGAATTTGTATTCACTGTAGTTAGAAGTTCTGATTGGCAAAGTAAGTGGCCATCAGATAAGGCTGGAATGACAGAATGAGGCCAGATGGTCTCCTTGAAAACTGTTTTATTAGGTGGCACAGTGTTATATATCTTGTAGTCCTAGTATTTGGGAAGCTGAGACATGAGGATTTCAGGTTCACAGCCAGTCTCAGCAACTTAGTGAGATCTTGTTTCCAAAAAAGGAAAGAAAAGAAATAATATAGGGCTAGGGATGTGGCTCAGAGATAGAATGCCCCTGGGTTCAATCCTCAGTACCCAAACACAAACAGTTTTATAATAAATGGGGAGACTAGCTAAGACCTAATGAGGGACAAAAGGGCAGAGCCCGTATCTGTTGATCTACAATGATTTAATGTTTTATTAAAAATTTAAAATTTATAAAAATTGTATATACAGTATCATTGTATTTCTAGCTAAGTTTTATTTTAAAATCTGTTTACATGCACTAAAAAATTACTGGAAGTTACAGAACAAGTCCTAACAGTGTTTTGTCTCTGGGATGTAGAATTCTTATTTTATATTTTTTAGTTTTATTTAAAATGATTGTAACTTTAAAAAAGAAAAAAGATGGTAAATTTAATAGAGGAAGAAAAAAATAGAATGAAAAAAAAAGAGGCTACCCTATTTTAAATAATGGGACTTATTTTGCACCTTTGGATACTAAAGTCATTGAAGTAGTTCGTAAGGAGATAAGGCACGAACTATATTCTCTGAAGTAGGTAATAAGGAAACAAACACAATGGATTTAAAATATTCTGTTGAGAAGGCAGAGAAGAAAACATGGATTTAAACATATTAGCTGAGTCAAAGAAGAGATTCCTTGTTTTTGTGTTCTTAATAAAAGAGGGAAAACAGAGTGTTTTAGATAGAAGTAGCCATAGGAGAGTAAAAGAGATGGGAGATGCAACAAAGCAAAGAGATAAAGAATGGAACAAAGGCTTAAAGGAACCAGAATAAAATCAAAGCACAGATAGCCAGGAGAGCGGCTATCATCATTCAGTTCTCAAGCTGAGTTTTCAATACTGGTAATTACTGTGAAAAAAAAAAAAAAAAAGAACAAGAAATGAAGTAAAATGGTCAGGGAGAACTCTATAAGGAGTTCTGAAATGACATCTAGATGATGTGAACCAGTCAACTATGAGAGGTTTGGAGTGAGATTTTTGCTGGCAGGAGAGTAAATTTGGAGACCTTGAGCAAATCCAGATGAAGAAGATGGAGGAAGAGTGAGAAGCGAGTGCAGTTGGAGCAGTGAGTGGAGGGGAGGAGGGTGTGATGGGGGCCAGAGTGCAAGGGATGTGCGAGATCACATAGTGTTTTGTAGGCCATGGGGAGGGGGTTGGAATTTATTTTAATACAGTTGGAAATCAGTGGCTTTAATCAGAGGGATGATAGGAACTGCAAATAGTTTAAAGTTACTCTGGCTTCTATGTGGACAACCAAGAGGAGGTCAACACAGAGACAGAGAAATGGCAAATGGAAGATTTTGTTTCTCCAGAGAAAAGATGACAATGGCTCTAATGAGGATGACCAGTTAACAATTGGTCAGATTGATCCAAGATTATTTTGAATTAAGATATATTTTAGCTGGGCCCATTGGTGCATATAGGTGTGTGTGTGTGTGTGTGTGTGTGTGTGTGTGTGTGTGTGTATATATATATATATATATATATATATATATATATATATATATATTTTTTTTTTGGTACTCAGTATCAAACCCAGGAGCATTCTACCTCTAGCTCTTATTTACTTTTAATTTTGAAACAGGGTCTTGCTAAGCTGCTGAGGCAGGCCTGGAACCTGAGACCCTCCTCTCTCAGCATCCCAAGTACTGGGATTACAGGTGCACACTACCATACCTGCTGAATGTGTTCTTTAGAGTTCTTTGGTATCATCTTGCACTGCTCTCTTATCACCCTCTTGCTCTGCACCTTTGGCTGTTTGGCAAACACAGCCAGGTGAGGCCTCCCTCAGGACCTTTGCACTTGCTATTCTCTCCTCATAGAAAACTGTTCACCTGAAAAATGTGTGTAACTTGCTACCTTTTTCCTCAGGTTTTCTCAGTAAGGCTTCCCTTGCCACATCTTACTTAAAATTGAATGGAAAAAAGATGTAAGCCTATTCTCTGTCTGCCTTGCTTTATTTTTCTTTTAGCACTTATTACTATCATATTGCAGATTGAACCCATTGACATTGTTTTTTCACATATCTCTTTGTTAGCATATAACCTTTAAAAAGATAGGGGATTTTAAAAAAAAAAAAAAACACGTGACTTCACTGCTCTCTTTCCTACACCTAGGGAGTACTTGGCAGATGGTAGAGACTTAATATTTGTAGGAAGAAAAGAGATAGAAGAAGGTGGGCCATATGGAAATTTGTCTTCAAACTTGGAGATCTGAAAGGTGAAGCAGTTAAACTTTGGGAGCTCTGCTGTAAAACTAAAATAAAGGACACTAAAAACATAGACATTCAAACACAGAATAGGTTATAGAAAAGTTGCCTGTTTAACATTGTAGTCACCGTGGTCCTTGTAACAGATTTGGAGAAGAGCATGGTTCTTATATTCAGGGCCAGAATTTCTCCAGAATTGGGAAGAGGACTTTTAAGGTCAGTAAGTAACAGGAGCAGACATAGAGAAAGCATTTAAATAGAAGGCATAGACTTCAATAAGGGATGGCTTCAGACAGATTTAGATGGTACCCCTTCCCTGCTCCCATGTGACCTTTGTGTCTTCATCTATTACAGAAATTATATAATTTGTACTTTACCTGTTCATGTTTTCACTAAACTGCACAGTACTCTTAATCTCTGTCCTCTCAGCACTTGTCAAAGTGCCTGGTGCATAGTACTCTCAGCAGATATGTGTTGAGTGAAATACTTATTGAATGAGAAAGTATTAAGAGATAACTGTGGAATTATGATGTAGGAGCCAAGAGCATTCTGACCTCTAGGTTTGTCAGTTGATCAGAAGGGTGAGAAAAACAGAATGCCAGGTTGCCTATATTCAAAGAGCAAGTAGAATAGTGTGAAGGTCATCATTTAAGATGAAGGTGGGTTTGTTCTAAAAGAGAGAGAAAGAAAGAGAGAGAGAGAGAGAGAGAGGAAAAAGAGACAGCCAGCCAGGTGAGATGGTACACACCTGTAATCCCGGTACATGGGAGGCTGAGGCAGGAGGATTTCAGGTTTGAGGTCATCCTGTGCAACTAAGAAAGGCCCTGTGTGAAAAACAAATATTGAAAAGACCTGGGGGTGTAGCTCAGTGGTAGAGTGCCCCCAGGCTCAATCCCCAGTACCAAAAAAATAAAAAGACAGTGGAAGGGCTGGTGGAGGGATTGTAAACAGGAGATGTGAAAAAGATCTGTTTCAATGAAAAGAATTGCAATAGAAATGTGATAGTAATTGTCAAAGAAAACTGTGAGATCTAGTCATTTGGTTGCTAAGTGAGAATGTGGGAATTGTTGGAGACATAAAAAAGGTAAAGAGGAAAGAGTTTAGTACGTTATGTTTTATTTCCTGAAGAATATTATAAAGCCGGGCATGGTGGCGCATGCTTGTAATCCCAGCATTTGGGAGGCTGAGACTGGAGAATCTGGGTTCGCGGCCAGCCTCAGCTACCTAGTGAGGCACTCTGCAACTTAGTGAGACCCTGTTTCAAAATAAAGAATAAAAAAATAGGGCTGGGGGTGTAGGTTGGAGGTAGAATGCCCCTGAGTTCAATCCCCAGTACCACAAAAAAAAAAGAATATTATAAAACAAGTTAGCTTAGGACTCCAGTTGAAAGTATGTGTATGATTATAGAACTTTCACAAACACTTTTTATTTTGTCCTCATTCTTGTTGGTAACACAAGAAGGGAAAACTAATAACAGCCAAGAACTGTACCCTTCCCTTCCCTCTCAGTCATTGGACTTTATGGAAGATGTCAGCTGTGGCTAAAAAGCTTTGAACTAATGGAACAGGTCTCTGAGGCCTGCCTCTCCTGTGTATGCTTTGATGCTCTATAAATAGGATTTGCTAAGTAAAGGCATCGCCTCTGTTAGAATTAATACACTCTCACTGTATTAATGTTTTAGTTTCAAGTGACCAATAATACAATAGATACTGGAACCTTAAAAGCTAGAACTTATGCATTAATTTAAATGTTTAAATTATGAGGTATATTTGTATAGTATAGACTTTTAATTTATATGATATCATATATAATCACAAATGTATTTATATATATTATAAGACAAATTTTTTCTTTCTTTTTTCTAATATAGTTTTTATAGGAAATGTTTTTCCAAAGGTATTTATAGCCTGATAATGCTAACATTTTCTATTGTATAATTTAATTTTTTTAAAATTTTGTTCCCACAGTCCAGAAAAGGCTTTGAAAGACTCTCTGCAACCCTATGAGGCTGCTTATCTTTCCAAATCCTTGTCTCGACTCTTTGATCCTATCAACTTGGTTTTTCCCCCTGGTGGGCGTAATCCTCCATCCTCTGATGAACTGGATGGTATCATTAAAACGATAGCAAGGTATGTATTTTTTGTATAATGACATGCCATAAGATGCCTGGAACATTTCTTAGTGATGTATGATAGTAGTGCATTTTAAATATACCTCAAATTATTCAAGTAATTGGGCTGCAATTAAATCAAGAGGTTTCCAGTGAATGAGTGCACACATAGTACAGAGTTGAGATTCCAATTAATTAAATATTATCTAAAAATAGCCTATTACCATTATTCTGTATCTTGCCAAAGATGTAAAATAAACCTACCTCTTCATGTCATAGTAAAATCCTAATATTACACAGAAAAATAAGAAAAAAATAACTTTACAAGCTTAGAAACTAATACATAAAGGTTATTTAATGTTTTTTATATTAGACCCAGTCTGTGCTTCATGGCAGAAACAGGATTCTAATCCTGATTAGCCTACTTGTGCTTGCTATTTTAAGCTTTGGAAATAAATGTGACAGCTTTTACAACTCTAAAAAGGGAAGGTATCCTAGCTGAGGTGCCACTTGAATGCTTGCAGACAGTGTAATTATCCCATTGCCTTCAGATCCCTGCAGTTAAAAGTTATCCAGATTAGCTTGCAGTGAGATTATCTCAGTACCTGTTACAGTGAACAAGCTGTCATAACAGTAAGTCTGTACATTTGCAATGGACATTTAAAGGAGTGAAAATAGTGGTTGTGCAATATAGGACCCAGGTGTAGAACTGTCTAAAGTATTTCAGGCTATAAATCTGAAGATTGTGGCTCTGAAGACTGGAAGAGTAAGACTGAAACACCATAGGTATAATGTACATAAGCATAACTTTAGTTACAAACATACTTATGTAGTAACTAGGTTGCTCAGCATCTTGATCCAAGATCTCTCCCCAATTATCTTTACTTGCTATAGTCTTGACTTTTCTATCCTAATATCTCTGTTAACTGTTTAGCATGCTAGTCCTAGATTCAACTGGAGCTCTTTGACCTGTTTAAATGTTAAAGAGACCTATCTCCCATTCCTCTATGCATCTTGACAGTGCTGTATTCAAAGATAATCTGAACTTTTGAGAAGTATACTTATACCAATGGCTAATATAATTTAAAACTGAACAGTAATAAAATTATGTCTCAGCACTATTTATTTAAGAAGATAATCTAGTAGGTTCCCAGATTTAGTCTACTTTAGAGATATTAATTTCTTGTTTTCCACCTATATTTGAGTTTTCATGCCATTTCTAATTCCTGATATTTTATTTTTCCCTATAGTCTTCATAAAAGTGTCTTTTTTTTTTTTTGGAAGTCAGATCAAATGTCACAATTCACTATTAACATTGAAAATAAGCATGACAAAGAAATGGCTTAAGAATCCAAGTTTATATAATTTTAAATTATATCCATTATGTTTTTTATACATTTAAAAAGCCACTCTATACAAAATGGCATGAATTGGCATAATTTCTGTATTTTTAGTCTATGTCCCTCCAAGGTCATCATTTCCATTCAGGAGCTGTCATTTCCTTGCAGATGTCTGTGATATGCAGTTCCTCTAATTGCACTGATCAGTATTTGCAAGAGTGCTACTTTAAAAATCTGTACACAATTTACTCTCTTAATCACAGACTGAACCCACACATGTCCTGATTTTTATTAATGAGAAGCTGGTCATTAACAAAGCCATCTCAAAGTACTTTTTTTCTAATGCTGAATTTAGGGGGAAAAGTGAAACAATACAACCAATTCTTGGAAGCAATCAGCAAAATCTATAAAAACAATCACCACATTGCTCATTGGGATTAGGCTTATATGTTGCTCTTTACTTTGTTGATGTAATATTTTACTAATATTAAGATCTGTTTTTCTCCAGTGAACTAAATGTCGCTGCCGTTGATGCAAACCTCACATTAGCTGTGTCAAAAAATGTAGCAAAGACCATCCAGTTATATGGTGTAAAATCAGAGCAGCTTGTAAGTAGTATCCCTTATCTGTACACTTTAATGATTTTGTTAAAAGTACTAATTACACAATAACTGACTAATCATAACTAACATAATAAATGAAGTAATATGTTTTTCCTGTATCTGAATCGTTACAGTTGGTTCTGTGAAAATTTTTAGGCTAGCTTGTTGACAGTTGAACTGAAGTAATTTGCATGAAGTGATCCTTGATGGTAAATATATTATGAACCTTCCTACTTTTAGTTGCAGTGGAGGCCAAATGATGTTTGCTATAATATGGTGCTATCTTCCATTCAGTTCTTCCTGTTGTCTTGACAAATAATTTAGAGGCATCCTTTTTTAAACTTTGTTTATTAAAAAACTAGCCATACAGAGACATGGAAGCTCTTCATAGGCAATTAGATGACTAATTTTTCACTCTAACTTTGTTTATAGATTTTGTGTTATAATGTTCATTGCTTTTTAAAAAACATAGTTCATTGCTATAAATAAAATTCAGTGTTGTATCTAATAGGGTTTAGTGTAGTTACTGAAAATATCAGGGGGAAAAAAACTCATGAGGTGGCCCCCCCAAAGGAAAAACATTAAGAACCAACATGTTTATAAGAAATATTTTTCTTTTAGGTGGAGTTGGGGGTGGGATGGAGGTCAGACAATAAAAATGGCAATATGTGACTTCAATTAATATAATAGCGAAAGACTTTGAAAAAATAAAAATATATCAACTGACATGCTTGAGTGATACTGTTGGTCAGTATGTGACCCTAAGTTACTCAGGCCTCTTTAGCCTATAATGTGGAAGGTCAAAAGAAAGTCACTGAATTTTTTTCATTTATTTAGTAGTTCTTCCCCCACCCGTTACTTTCATTTTTCAATTTACATTTTAGTGTATAAGGAAAGCCCAAGCATTAAATAAGATTACAAAAATAAAGCATCATATATTTTAAAATATATTATTGACCAGGTATGGTGGCACATGTCTGTAATGCCAGTATTTGAGAGGCTGAGATAGGAAGATTCCAGATTTGAAGATAGCTATAGCAACTTAGTGAGACCCTGTTTCAAAACAAAAAACCAAAAAGGAATGAGGTATAGCTGGAAGGTAGACTGCCCCTGGGTTCAATCCCCAATACCACCCCAACATAAAAAAGGTGTGTGTGTGTTTGTCAACATTCTCACTGCTATAACCTAAAACAACTGACCCCGCAACTTAGAGGAAGGAAAATTTATTCATTCACATTTTTTGGAGATTTCAGGGTTCAGTCCTTGTCAAGCCTTTGTTGGTCTTGAACTTGCAGTCCCTCTGTCTCAGCCTCCCGAGTACCTGAATTACAGGCATGCACTACTGCACCTGCACCCAGGTCATCTTTTCATATTCTTATTCTTTCAGAATAGTTTCACTGAGAATACTTAGAAGAAAATAGCCAAATGGTAAGTTTTTAGTTGAAGAAAGTCAAATAACAGATTTTAATGTAGAATAACTACTCTGTATATAAATGAAAATGTTGACTTGAGAATTGGAATGAAAGCTAAATCTTTAAATAGGGGATTCTTTTTATAGATGAAAAAATTAAGCCTCAAATCCACAAGGTTGAAAAGTGACAGCAATCAGAGCATTAATGGAATGTTTAAGTAGTGAGATAAAGGAAAGCTAGAAAGTTAGACAGGTATGCTTTCAGAGAGGGTGACTGAAAAATATAACCCAAAATGTAGAATGAGCAGCTTCCCAGAACCCTACATTTCCTTCCCTAAAATATTAGAAGTTTCTTGGATTCCAAAAAAATTCTGATATACTTAAATCATAAATAATTTATATCAGGATTTATGTTAGTAATAATGAATCAGAAATTATTTTTGTCATTACATGTGTATTTTTTCCCTGAAGCTTTTCCATTATTAGTCATCAAATATATGTGTCATACAAACACAAATCTCTATAAAGACAAATCCTTAAATCCTGTGTGTGAATCTAAAGCTGTACGAAATAATCCATTTTAAAGGGTAGGATAGTGAGTCAGGTATTGTAGTGAGTCAGGTATTGTGTCAAGCCCTTTGCATCTATTACTTCATTTATTTCACAGCAATCTCATTGTCATGACATTAATACTTCCATTGGTGAGATTTATTCACCAACCCTATTGTTGTGAAATGGAAGTAGGGCTGTCTGCCACTATGAAATGTGGAAAGTAAGACAGAGAAAATTAGTAGCACGGCCAATAACTACTGCTAAAAGTAGAGTGGCAGCAAGCAAGTGTTGCAACTAGCATCCAAATCCAGACCAAATACCAAACTAACTGTTTATTTGTTTTGGGGTTTTTTTTTGCGGTACTGGGGATTGAACTCAGGGGCATTCTACCTCCGAGCTATACTCCCAGACCTATTTTTTTATTCTTTATTTTGAAACTGAGTCTCACTAAGTTGCAGAGTGCCTCACTAGGTAGCTGAGGCTGGCCGCGAACCCGGATCCTCCGGTCTCAGCCTCCCAAATGCTGGGATTACAAGCATGCGCCACCATGCCCGGCAGCTCTTCTGTTTATGACTCATATCATATACACATATTACATCTTTTTTTTTTTTCATTTAAGGAAAATGAGATTGTGCTTCACATATTCTGTTCTGATTTGCTTACTCACTTTACAATATGACAGAGATCTGTATCTATTTTATGCATGCATAATATATGTTACTGTTTTGGTCAGATAGAGTTACCGAGTTACCTTTGAAGAGCACAAGGTTGATATAGTTAAGTCATGAGGTTTGTAATCACAGTAGAATGGCTTTATCTTGGTGGTAGCCTAGGTGAACTTGTTGGGGTATGGCTAGAGAAGGTTGGGTCCCTGGGAGTTTGGACTTAGGGACTATGCTTGTATCTTGGAATCCCCTTGCTTGCTTGCTCTCTGGCGTCCAGCTTTCATGATATGAGAGTGAAGCCTTGTGCTCTCCCTCTCTCTGCTTTCCACTACCATGCCCTGATATCCAAGGTCCCCAGCTTCACATGAACTGAACTCACAAATCTCCAAGGAAACTGTGAATAAATAAATTGTCCTCTAATTGAAATGGTCAGCTCTTTGGATTATAGCGGTGAGAATACTAAAACAATTATGTATATTATGGTTTTAATTCTATTTTCTTAATACATAAATGATAATTAGTTTCTACAAGAATGTGTGTAGCCTAAGTTACAAAGCTTCAGTTTCATACAGTAAGCATGTATTTAGTGATCATGCTTTTCAGGTCAGAAGGGGGTCAAGCCAGATGATTTTGCAGATCTTGGTTGGGTTTGCTCTCATGACTAGCTGGCTAGCTGGCTGTTGATGTAGGCTGCCTTACCCATAGTTAAGACTCTGTTCTGTATGTTTATAATCTGGCTTTCCTGGACCTGATCTTAAGAGTAAATGCAGAAGCATAGGAGACCAAATATCCCCATAAGTCCAACTCACCAAAATAACTCATCCACAGTATCAAATTAAACAGCATAGCATGTATATGCAAGCAGAGGTGAAGAATTGGGGCTAATTTTGCCATCTATCACAAAACCAAATTGGAAACATGGCAACCACAAAAAAGAGAACTCATGAACCTTTCAGTTTATTACTAAAGGTGTAATCTTCCTATTTGAATCCTAATAGTGTGTATTTATTTGTTGTATGCCATTTGGCTACTAAATTCACTACCAGAGAAGAGAGAAATCCATTGCTATGGTAATTTACTTAATGATTTTTAATTAATGGTAACATGTAAATATTACATCTTTAAAAGAAGCTTTTTTTAAATCTGAGTGTGATGGCAAATACCTGTAATCCCAGTACTTAGAAGACTGAGACAGGACTATCACAGGTTCAAGACTAGCCTCAGGCCGGGCGTGGTGGCGCACGCTTGTAATCCCAGCATTCGGGAGGCTGAGACCGGAGGATCCGGGTTCGCGGCCAGCCTCAGCTACCTAGTGAGGCACTCCGCAACTTAGTGAGACTCGGTTTCAAAATAAAGAATAAAAAAAAAAAAAATAGGGCTGGGGGTGTAGCTCGGAGGTAGAATGCCTCTGAGTTCAATCCCCAGTACCACAAAAAAAAAAAAAAAAAAGACTAGCCTCAGCAACTTAGTGAGACCCTGTTTCAAATTATAAAAAATAAAATAGGGTGTAGCTTGGAGGTACCACCTCCAGTACCAAAAAAAAGTCTTGAACTCCTGGGAATAAGGGATCTTTCTACCTCAACTTCCCAAGTAGCTGGGTCTATGGGTTCATACTGCCTCTCCCTCTACCGTGGGCCTTTTCCTATAGGACCGCACTTAAAAATATTGTCTATATTGAACCCTTATCACATTCTTCAATGTTTATTGTTTTAAACTTGTTTTCATTACCATAATCATATAATATTAAAAGAAACATTTTACATCTATTTTTTCCTTTGTTTATTACATAATGTGAGTTTTCTTTGGTGTCCGAATAAATAGAATCTTCTGCACCCACCCAGGAAACACAGGTATTAGTCAGAGATTTGAAAGGCATTGAGCACCTGGATTCTGCCCTGTAACTTTTCACTGCCATCTTAGCCCCTGAAGATTTTTTAAATGTGTGATTCAGCTTTTCCAGGTGTTCTCATTCAGTGGATTCATCTGAATTACCTAGTCAGATTTTTCATTGAAATTGGAAGTCCTATAGAGCTTTTATATCTTTTTGAGCATATTTGTGATCAAGTAGAGCTTTTAGTGCTATCTGTTCCTGGCTATCAAATATGCTTTAATTGCTTTATGTATACTTTAGAGTTATACTGTTTGAAAGTATATTTCTGGGCTGTGTGTGGTGGTGCATGCCAGTAATCTCAATGACTTGGGAGACTGAGACAGAAGGATTGCAGGTTCAAAGCTAGCCTGGGCAACTTTCTGAAAATCTATCTCAAAGTAGAAAAAAAAAAAAAAAAGAAAGTATATTTCTACAACAGTAAGTTGTTAGCATTCATTCATCCAGGTTTAGGCTGCAGTTCACTTCAAGCACCTTCCTCCATAACTTACCCAGACATAAAAATACATATAATAGTAAGGGCACAGCCATACAAATAAGGTAAAAAGAAAATCTGCATAGGGCCACTGTAGGTATCACCCTGCTATAACATGAGACGAGGTTACCTTGCAAGTGGAACCAAAGCCAGAACATGCTCAGGAATTGGGTCTGCAGAATCCCAGTGCAACTGGATCTCTCAGTTACAAACATTGCATATGGCTCTGAATTGAGAACTGCAGTCAAAATGGTGGGGAGGGAGGCATGAGTATAGGGACACCTATTCAAGCCCTAGACACTAGGAACAGACCTGGAGAGAGGGAATAAACAGAACCACTTGCTTTGAAAAACAATTATAATGCAAACTGAAATTCAGTGCATTTGACTATTAAAGAGGTCATTTATATCTTAAAAGCTGTCGACTGTCTTTGATTATCATTTACTGTATCAGACACAGCATATTTTAGGCAACTGACTTTTACTCAACTCACTAGTATGAAACTGTGCCAGGTTAGTGTTTCCTGAGACATGTCTTCAAAATTGGGAAACAATTTTGAACCTAGAAATTATTGACTTCCTAATCTATAACTTTCTGCTTGCTTTGATGGAAGGCCATCAGAAGGGACCACTGGAGGCTGTGGCTTCTGCTCTTGCTCTTTCTGCTATATTTATTTCTAATGTATAAGAAAATCAATTTCCTAGCCTTCCTGTTGTGATACTTTAGAGGTAAAGTTAAACCTATTCAATTAACTGTTGTAATGCTTGATGTGCTTTAATCAAAACATGGATAACTTAAAACAACTTGAACTCTCTATGACCTTTATTTAAAAAAGGTAGACCTGAGGTTTGTTCAAGGAAGTTGGCTCTCTTGCCTTCTCCCCTCTCACCTCTCAACTCAAAAACTTTGTCTTACAAGAATTGAATCACCACCTTGACCCAGGATGCTGCTGGTCCAGAGTCCGGAAGAACGACTATAACAACATACACACTTACAGAGTCTCTCAAGTGGGAATCAAGAAAATATTTCTTCCCTCTCTTGGAAAATCTTTTTTTAGCATTTTCAGTATCTTAGGATATGAATTGTTAGTCTAGTACATCAGTGAACCACAAGGAATTGTAAATTGTTATGTAAGTTGTTTTTTTTTTCTTGGAAAATGCTCTAGTAGATTTCAAAGAGACTTTTGACTCCTCCTCTCAAAATAACTGAAAAAATCTGGGAAATCCCCCAAATACTTAAAAACCAAATAGTACACTTAAATGACCCATGAACCAAAGAGAGAAGTTTTTTTAAAAAGACTTTATTTAGATATACTTTATTTAGATATACTTACAATAAACTCACTTGAAAAAAAAATTGTGGCAAAATACTGTAACTTAAAATTTACCATCTAACTTGGTGAAGTGGTGCACACCTGAGTCCTAGCTACTTGGGAAGCTGAGGCGGATGAATCACTTGAGCCAAGAAGTTCAAGGCCAGCCTGGGAAGGATAATGAAACCCTCATCTCAAAAACAAAAAAACAAAACAAAACGAAATAAACTATCTCAATTGTTTTTAGGTGTACAATTTAGTAGAGTCCAGTATTCACATTGTTAGTTAATTAACAGTAGAACTAGAACTGTTCTAGAACTGTTTTCTTCTTGCCAAAGTATAAAGCAGGTTTACAGTGTACTGTTTACCAACTTGTCTGAGTTCAGTGAGAACAGAATACACATATGTGCAACACATTCTATAAAGTAAACTTATTACTTAGCAAAGGGCAACAGAAGCTTAAGATTCATTGTGAGGTTCTTTCTGCCATCTGAGGTTCAGAAGGCTGCCTAGGGAGGATGGAGTCCCAATTGTATGTGCCCCACTTGTAACACAGATGAGGGACTCTTGGGTCGCATACCTCAGGATCACTTGAAAAGAGGGAAAAATATAAGAAAATATTTTGAATGAAATAAAATTGAAAATATAGCATACCAGCTTTGGTAGGATACAGTTTGGCAGGTATCCTACCAAATTGAGAGGGAAAAGGTCACAAATCAATAATCTTAATTTTCTGCCTGGATAAACAAAAGGGAGACAGGGCTGGGAACTTAGCCCAGTTCAGTCATTGTAAGGGCATGATATAGGGCATGACCATGGAAGGAGTAGTTGAGTTCCCAGAGGAGAATGAGATCCCCAAAGAAGAAAGGAACAGAAGTGAAGTGAAAGCCAGGGTATTGGGAGGATTATCTGTTTGAATATTGAATTAATCAAGAATTACTGCAAAAGGTAGTAGCCATGAGCACACTTAGGAGCTACCTCTTGATCTCTAATACCACTTCCCTCTAAAAGAAACCAGAATTCCTCGGTGACAGAGGATTCCAGATTAAAGTACTGTATTAATGTAAATTTATGAAGCTGATAATAGAACTTAATTTTGTAAGAAAATGTATCTATTCTTAGGAAAGATACACTCAAATATTCAGGGCCCTAATTTTTATATGATTTAGAAAACAAATTATGCATATGTATATGTGAGGGAGAGGGAAGAAAAGAATACAAATAGCGAAGCAAATGGGGTAAAATAGTATACAATTATTGGTGCATTATAGTTACAAGTGACTATTTTAGAACAGGACTTGATTGCAAGTTGATAACTATCTATGTCCATGAGCAAAATCAAAATAAATTGGAGTTATTTAACCTAATATCAAAAAAACTTAATGTTGATTTAATAACCATCATCGTGGGTTGGAACTTAAAGGATTATTCCTTTTTTAAAGCTGCAGTTGTTCGTTTTTTAAATTCTTTTTTATTACAGTTGGAAATTAAAAAATAATAAAGATTGAATTTAATTTTGAAATTTTCTGTATGTGTTTACCAAAGGAAAGTTGAAAAAAAGAATAGTATTTCTTTTTCTCATAATTTATTTGGCTTGCTATAACAATAGGAAGACATTAGTTTTAACTCTCTTAAAAAACCATTTTTTCATCTATTTGAGATATGCATCCACGTTCATGAAGTAAGATACATGTTTTCTATGTCCTAGCTGAATTTAGTTTACCTCTAAATAATAATTGTTATGAGGGTTGGAGTAGAATCAGATCAATATGAAAATGGTTTATATGTGGATATTTTTTCTTAAACTCTATGACAGATAAAGATTAATATAATAAAGCAGTCCATGTACTTCTCCCAAAACTCTTCCATTTTGAAACAAAATGAAGGTCAGGAATAGAAAATTTTTAATATCACTTCTATTGATTATCTGTATATAATATAATCTTGGGCAACTTCCTAATTAAAAAATAAATAAAACAAAAACCCTACAAAAAACAAAAGAAATACCCTCCTTCTACTGCCCATTTCATTGGTGTATTGGGATGGCTGTCAAATACACATAAGATTTAGGTTTGTTTTTCTCCCTCCTTTCCATTTTCAATGGCTTATTTCTGAGTTTTTTAATAGGAGGAAAAAAAAAAAAAACCCTATTGGCAGTTGCCAGAAGGTATTCCTTAGGGTTACTATGCTAATGTATCAAAACAACAGCACACACTGGGCATTTGGGTCATACTTGCCTCAGGGGCCCATCAGCCATGAGGTATGAAAAGAGATGATCTTCATGTGCAAGACTAATTGGGCTGCTATGTCCATGGTGTTATCTCTGCAAAGATTTCTTATGCCTATAGTCTTAAAGCTTTAACTTGACCTGAATATTCCCAGTTAACATTCTCTTTGTTAGGGGGGCATGAACTCCCTAGAGAAAAAGTACGCACTGTTATTTTGACAACATCTTTCTGTGTTACAGCTCTCTACACAAGGAGATGCCAGTCAAGTGATTGGGCCTCTTACTGACGGGCAGAAAAGAAATGTGGCAGTAGTGAATTCACTGTATAAGTTGCACCAATCAGTAACAAAGGTAACCTTTTTAAATTTTAATTAGGGTCATTTGACTTAATGTCAGGTTCTTCTTTGTTCTTGCCTCAAATGTAGACAATTTATAAATTATTATTTAGTTTTTTGGAAAAGAATAACGTGAAAATGTCATGAATGAAAATAAGCTGAGGAGTAACCTCTTTTTAAATAGTGTTTGATCCTGGCCTTTATTGTTTGTGTGCTTTTTGTTTGTATATTGGGTTTAAAACACATGAACTAGTTCCTTGAGTTAATCAAATTTATTGAACAGATAATTGTTCATTTAAGGGTGAATGGTGCTTGTTTCAGACTTATTACAAACCATGATTTGGTATCATGTGAGTGGTAGTAAGTTATAGCAAAGCTAATGACAGAATAAGAACCGGCAAGTCCTTCAGCATGTCACAAAGTTTTATTGTGGCTCAAAAAAGGCAAGGAGGAGCTGTATTAAAAACAGTGAGTTTTTATAATATAATCACTGATGACTATTTGTAAGTAGATAATGTACTTTTCTTTTTGTTACTTTTCTACTGAAGCATTTGAAAGAAATGAATAGGTCTTAACTTGTTTCCCTCCATATATAGTCATCTCTCAGTAGCTATGGGGGATTGGTTTCAGGAACTCCCTTCCTATCTTCCATGGATACCAGAATCCACAGATGCTCAAGTCCTGTATATAAAATGGCATAGTACATGCATATTACACCCTCCCATATATATTAAATCATCTATAGACTATAATACCTAATACAATGTCAAAGCTATATAAGTAATTATATTGTGTAGTTTGAGGAATCACAAGTAATAAAATCTGTACATGTTCAGGGCAGATGCAATTATTTTCCCTAACGGTTTTGATCCAGTTAGTTGAATCCATGAATGCAGAAATCATAGGTAAGGAGAGCCAACTCTATTATGATTAATGTGAACTATATTCTTCATTGCTAGAAAAGCAACATTTTCAACTTCATCTGTGATTAATTGTGAAGCTTGTGCTTAATAATTCTCTGTAGATTTTTTTTTTTAATATTTAGAAAGAAAAATAAATGTTTAGAAGACCTGAAGGAAGCTAAAGGTTAAGTGATGTTCTTAAAAACTTGACCTGTAGTTAGGGGGTGTGGTGCATGCCTGTAATCCCAGCTACTTGGGAGTCTGAGACAAAAGGATCACAGATTCAAGGACTACCTGGGCAACTTGGCGGGACCCTATCTCAAAATAAAATTTAATAAGGGCTGGACGTATAGTTCTTTGATAGAATGCTTGCCTAGCATGCATGTACTCAGTCCTATTACCCTTCCCCAAAAAAGTTTGACCCCTTTATTGTGCTACATTTTATTTTAGAATGGTTTTATGTGGTTATTATTTATTTAAATTTTTTTAAAATTGTTTTACCAGTTAAGGGTTTCTAAAACTTATCAGTTAAGAGTTTTTAAAACTGTATATTTCATATACTAAACAATTGTATTTTTAAAGGGTTAATAACAGGTAAATATCAGAAAAATTATTAAAAACATTTAATGATGTATATCCCATTTCTTTAATCATTACTCTGTAACAGCATACACAATAAAAGACTATTCTGTTTAGCCTGATTTAAATGTCTTTATTGGTATTTTATATTGATTTGTACAAGTGGATACCTGACATTTGTAATTTAAGGACTCAGTGAGTCAACCTAAATGAAGTGGTTGTTTTAAAAGAAATAGGTAAATATGGCTTTATTCTGACCTTTTCAAGTTAAAACTCTATAATTAAAACCTATCTAAGTGAACAAAGGAAAGCCAGCTCCCAGTATTCTTACTGTTTCAATTGTTTGAAGTATGTATGTGCTTTTTTATACATAAAGTATTTTTCAACTAAGTTTTCAAAGTAGTGATAATATTTTAATATAGCTTTTGGAAATAGCTCTGTCATGTTATCATCAAAATTGTATGTACAAAAATAAATGATTTAAGCAAAACTGTAACTGGATTAAAACCTCATTCTAGGTGGTTTCCAGTCAGAATTCATTCCCACCTGCAGCTGAGCAAACTATAACTTTGGCCCTGAAGGTAAATCAGTTTAATTTATTCTTTGACTCTATTCATCTAAATAGTTTTAGAATTGTTTGGCTGAGTATGAGATATTATATTTTCTAAGTAATTCAGAACCCTTTCTGTATAGACATATATACCAAAACTAGCATGTTGATGATTATCCTAAAGAGAGAAGATACACGTATGTTTGAATTTCAAAATTTAAAAATAGATCCTTTTTTTAGCTACAGATTGTGTCCTACTTATGATAACTGTATACACAGAACCAAGATTGTATAAGTATTTACTGTGTCTTAGAGTAGGCATTATCCCAGTAAAGCCATGGTTTTTCACCAGGGTGATTTCGTCCCCCTAGAGAATAATTTACATTATCTGGAATCATTTGGGGTCATCATAACTAGGGATGGAGCACATACATAAAATGGTTCAGCATAACAAGTGTAAACTATTAGATTGGATTTAGATCATTAAGGGAGAGTTAAAAAGGAGTGAGAGATGAAGGTCTACAAATAAACCTCAATGAGAAACACATTTAGAGAGTAGAGATCAAAGAAAGAATAGAGAGACTAAGAAAATTCCTGACGCCAGATATTGTCCATGGGTTATGTGGTTGGGGATTTACCAGGCAGCAAAATATACGAACACTAAATACATATATGAGTGGATTTGACTCATTACTGTTAAGAAAAGGAGACCGTTTACTTCCCCCAGCGTAGTAGAAGAACACTTGTATTTTTTTTCTGTATCCTTTTCCTTCGACCCTGGTGTGTTCATTTCCTTATGATTAAGTATTATGAAAGCTAGCCGGGCCTGGTGGCACAGGACTGTAATCCCAGTACTTGGGAGTCTGAGACAGGAGGATCGCAGGTTCCCAGCCAATCTCAGCAGCTTATAGCAAGGTCCTTTGAAACTTAGTGATATATTGTTTTAAAATTAAAAAATAATTATAAAACAGGGCTAGTGGTGTATATAGCTCAGAGGTAGAATTCCCCTGGGTTCAATCCCCAGTACCACATACAAAAGATAAATTATGAAAGCTGCCATAATAAAACAATTTTTTGTGTAAGAGTTGTTAAATTTATTGATAATAAATATCAAATTTATTGATAATCCATAAGATTGGATCAATGTGACAAACCTAAGGTTTGTAAATCCTTGGTTTTAGGCAGGGGACAGATAATCTTTTGTATAGTTCCATTTTTTTTTCCATCTTCTAGCAGTAGCTATCAAACCTTTTTTAAATTACCACCCAAAATAAGAAGTACTCTGTAACCCGATACATAATTCATAAGCATTTATAAATATGTACACATATATAATTATATAGAGAATTTGCTTCTGTGCATATCTCTCATTGACACAGAAATTTCACAAAGCAATACTTATCTTTTTGTATATGATACACTCTAATGTTTCCTAGACTGATCTATGACCTTTGAAAGCATTTTGTAGTGACCCACAGCATTGGTGTTTTATAGGGGGAGGGCAGAAGGAAGCTAATGGTCACAACCTATAGTTTGAAGCAATCTATTCTGTAGGTTGAGACAGGGTGACTGCTTGCTTTGTCTGATAAAAAATCACTTTGATAAGTTTAAAATAGAAGTTCTTCAGAAACTTTAATTCGATTTAGAATAAATTCTTGAAATCTGTATTTTTAACATACAACAAAGATTATTCTTAATTTTAGTCACTTTGGGCTGGGAGCCAGATCCAGTATAGGGAAAAGTGCCGTGATCTTTGGCTGCATCCCTCACTCTGAGGTTTGCTCAGCGGCTAATGCCTGCTGTAGCTGGGTGCTGCAGTTGCTGAGGCTTAGCTGATTTTGCCCTTGAGAACTGGATGAAAGAAGAATAGCACTCAGTACAGCACCCTCCTGATGAAAGAAGAGTAGCACTCAGTACAGCACCCTCCTGCAGTGGCCCTGCCAGATAGAGGCTTAGTTGTTTGTGTTAACAGACTCAGGGAAACCATTCATTTTGATTTTTAGTTAAGTCTTATAGAAACCAGTATGACTTATTAAGTAAAAAAATAAAACTCTCTGACTTAAAGGGAAAGAAATGGAACCTTAAATTTTATAAAATTGTAGAAAACTTATTAAATCACTTTAGGAATAGAATGTTATCATACACGAATAACTGCATCCTAAGAGCAACAAATCTGTATGTTTTTATTATTTTGTGGAGAAGACTATGCATACTCTTTTACTTACTAAAAATAAATGTATTAAAGAAGTGTTTGTCAGAATGGGGTCTCCTTGCTCCCATCCCAGTCCCCCAACCTACCCACTTCCAACAGTAACTAGTTCCACCTGACTCTAGCCTTGAGAGACCAGGCTTTCCTAGTCACCAAGGACTATCTAAAATAGCAAAAAAGAAATTGAATAATTAGATCAAAACTAAAAAAGTATACATACATGTATGTATAAGCATAACTACTCTTTTCTTCACCTTGTTGAGATTTTATCCAAAATTAAATGTTACTTCAGACTTGAGGCTCCTCTTCATATCTAACGTGTCATGAAATGCCGTTCATAATTGAGTATACATTTAGATTCATTTCATTGTAACTACCATGGCTATAAATGGCATTTAAACACCATGGCCCAGTAATTCGGATCCATTTTTTTAACCCAGCTTGTTTTGTGCAGATGGTGATTGTATTGCTAAATTTATATATGGCAATGTTTTATCTCTCCCTTATTGTGTGGGTTTGATATTCTATATGAGGAAATATTCCAGATTGCTGAAGCTCCAATATTTTTGTAATCTTGGCTAATTTAAGTAAATTTTTTAAAAAAAATGTATAACAGACTCCTCTGCTTTGTAAAGTACCTATGAAACATAATCTCCTTTCTCCATTTCCGTTGCTAGTTGTTTCTCTCTTCCAATCCTTGATCTGAACCCCATGATGCTCTCTTCTCTTCCTATGACATATTTCCTATGTGCAAAACCAGCTATAAAGTTTTCTGTGTGAACAACCATATGATATGCAAACTGAGAGAGTTTCTTTCTCTTTTTATCTTTTTTGCCTATTTTTCCATGTCTTGTTTCACTACCCAAGACTTCTGGTCCAGTGTTAGACAAAACTGAAAGAGTGAACCTCATTGATTGGTCCCATTTTTGGCTCTTTTTCACATTTTAATCATTATGCCGCAATTTCCTATTGTTATACTTACTCACAAGCATATATATATATATATATATATATTTTTTTTTTTTTTTCAGTACTAGGGATTGAACTCAGGGGCATTCTACCTCTGAGCTATACCCTCAATCCTATTTTTTATTCTTTATTTTGAAACAGGGTCTCACTAAGTTGCTGAGTGCCTCACTAGATAGCTGAGGCTGGCTGCGAACCCGGATCCTCTGGTCTCAGCCTCCCAAATGCTGGGATTACAAGCGTGTGCTACCACACCCAGCATAAGCATATTTTCTGTTGCCTCACTGAAGTTCTTTTTGTGTTTTGTTTTGTTTGTGGTACTGGAAATTGAACCCAAGGGCATTCTACCTCTGAGCTACCCCTCTAGCCCTTTTTTAGTTTTTGTTTTGAAACAGTGTCTCTCTAGGTTGCTAAGATTCTCCTTACATTGCTGAGGCTGCTCTTGAAGCTGCTATGGATCCTCCTGACTCAGCCTCCCAAGAGCTAGGATTAGAGGTATGTGCCACCATGCCCAGCTTCACTGAATTTCTTACTTGGTAATTCTAGAGTCTGGGTTATTTCAGAGTTGGCATCTATTGATTGTCTTTTCCCTTGAGAATTGATAACATTTCCTAGCTTTTTGTATATGTACTAAATTTTAATATATCCTGAAAACTAAATGTTATGTTGTGTAGATGTAGAAGTTTTTGAAGAGTGTTGATGATTTTGCATTAGCAGGCAATTAACTTGATTATACTCAAATTGTGCAGTGTCATACCAGCAGCTGGCCAGGACTCAGATCTCAGTTCACTCTTTTAAATCTTGGTTGTAAGCCATATTTAGTTTGCTCTTAACATGCATGGTTGATGAGTCAGCTGAAGACTAGAGCTGAGTTTAAACGTAGAATTAGGTTCAATCCCCAGTACCAAAAAACAAGTATTAGGCATTACTCTTCTCTGGACTTCTCCTTTCCAAGGTTCCCCTCTCACTCTCTTGTATCTATGATTGACCTAAGTCGCACCCCCCCACCCCGTTCCTTATGGCATAACAAACAATATTGTGCCCTACCCAACAAGGTTTAACCACTCAGCCCTTCCCTTCCACGCTTAGAGCAAAGCCACAAAATATGGAAGATTCACTCTCTTCTGATTGCTTGCCCTAGATTTCCACACCTCTCTACATTTACCTGCATTTTCCTGTCTCCAAAGCCTGACAGTGGGTTTTTGTTTTGTTTTGGGTATTTTTTAACCCCATAGTTATTTGTAGAAGGATCTGTAGTTAGATACCCCTTTATAACATAAATAGAAAATCTGCTCTTCCTTCTTGAAATTTTTCTCACCTACTTATTTCTTACCATACTTCAAGGCTCTTCCAACTTAAGAACAGTGGCATAGTATAGCCAAAAACTTCTTGAATTCAGATGTACTGAACAGTCAGCTCTTCTATTTGCTCTGTTTGGACAATCTCCTTAGGTTGATTTTTATTTCCATAACTATAAGTTATTATAGACTCCTCATCTATGAATTAGAGATTTTAATAACTCTTTAAGGAAAGGAATAATTCAGTTCTAGTGAAATTATTATATGTGAAGCACACAGTATGGTGCCTTGCACAAAATTTGTACTCAATAAATGTTTTTACCCATCTTAATCCTTCAAGGGCTAATGTTCTGCCACACAGCCTAGGACTGGGGGTGTAGCTCAGAGGTAGAATGCCCCTGGGTTCAATCCCCAGTGCCACAAAAATTAATGAATGAATGAAATCTCAATGCCTGCTGATGCCTATATGGATTCCCACAGATACTTCATATTTATGTTCCAAACTGAACTCTTCATCTTTTTCTCTCTGCACCTCCAACTCAATTTCTGCTACTTGAACACTCAGTATTTACTGCTATTTACACACTCAGTTAATAGTAGCACTAAATCATTAAAGAAAGAAATATGACTCTTAAATCTTTTCACTCCATATGTCCTGCATTTAATTACCGAGTCCTGCTGTCCCCTCATCTCTATTCCTACTGCCTCTTGTTTGTTTCAGGCACTCATTTTGCATTTTGTACTACTATGGTACCGTGACCTTACAATTGTTCTCTTGTCTTTGGTGTGGCTTTTCTAGGCTACTGTCCAATATGATTTTTTCTAAATTGAAATTGTTACCCCATTTTTTCATTGCTTAAAACTCACCATTGTTTTCTCAGTCCCTTCATGATAAATCCTCAGCAGCCTACACAGAGCACCTTTCTGGCTGCTCTATCTCTTACACATGGGCTGGCACTGGTGGTCTCTATGCATGGACTGCTTTACAGTTCTCCAAACAGATCAGCCCTCCCTGGACTCTTGGGTCTCTTAACAGATGCACTTCCAGCCCCACTCTTCTTTACCTAGTTCTTACCTATTTGACCTTTGAAATTCCGTTCAAGCAACAGCTTTCATTTTTTACATTTTGTCAGCGTAAGCTAGAAATGATCCCTCCACGATCCCACAGTACTGTTAGAGCATTTATATCACTAGAACTTTTTATCTCTGCTCACTAGACTGCAGGCTCCTCAAGGGCAAACTGCATCACACACGCTCAGTCCTGTATGTAGCCTGTTTATTCTCACCAGAGACTAAGGGCTATAGATGCCACTTAGAAACTTACTAAGGATCCTATTTGGCCTTTTCTCATCGATTTCAATAATTTGCATGAGCCAGAGCCATCTATGTATAGTATACTTAAATTTCTTTTATCTTAAGTGTTTACTGAGTACTAGTCAGTACTTTCACACTAAAAACCATAACTTAGGCCTAGGGCCTCGCACTAACCAAGCAATGATTATGTCTTGCTGTGAAACAGTTTTTCTACCTTAGATATGGATATTTTAGGCAAGGTTGATCTTTGTCTGGAGATCTGTCCTGTAGGACAGATGTTTTGCAGCATCTCTGTCCTTTACCACTAGATGCTAGTAGTACATTTCTCCCCTCTTACTGGTTATGACAACCAAAAATGTCTCTAAACATTGCCAAATGTTGCCTGGGGAGCGAAATTGCTCACATTTGAGAATCGGTGCTATAAAACTCACCAGAAGCCTAATTTGTGAAATGCCTAACTATTCTGCCCTTGAGGATCACCAGTATATTTATTTATTCACCCTGGTTAAAATCATAGGATAGTGTTCCAATTTTTAAAGATTACTTTTGATAATTCTTTTGGTAATTTTAAGGAACAAACAAATAAGATGTGTTCGCTTGCTCTTTGTCAGCTGAACTGCTTCTCCCTTTTCTCCTGTGTTCCTTTCTCCATGGGCTCATCTAACCAGTAAAGCTCTTGAAAAAATGAGAGGAATAGGAGAGTTGAAATTCGTTCGTGCCATGTTCCACATATTTTGGGCTTTAAAAATCATTACTGACAGTGGTTAGGGAGAGAAGCAGACTTCTGCTGAGTTAAACTATATATAGTGTGAATTTGATAGAAAATGAAAATTGTTAGTCAGAATGTTTCTCACATCTCAAATTTCTTTGTGTTGGTTTCTCTGATTTTGTCTCTCCTTCATCTTTCTCTCCTTGTCAGACAATCCATACTCTCATGGGGAATGCTGTGCAGCCCTTACTGACTTCAGTGGGGGACGCTATCGAGGCCATAATCATAACCATGCATCAAGAAGATTTTTCTGGGTAAGACTTTATTGCCTTTGTTTCTCCCCTTGCCAGACTCCTACACCCTCAGCCCCTGCCAGCCAGGCCTCATTCCTCTTGTGATAGCACTGGCTCCCGGCCTCCTGCAGTATCCATTGCAAGTGCTATTAACAGATTAAAAATGATCTGCTCTTGTTTTCATCATTTCTTTCCTCATATTGAAACACAGAATAGGTTTATGGGACTCAGCTTGGCACTTCAGGATTTTGTAATTTGTGCTGTCTTCATTTTCTAGTCTTGTTTGTCTTGCTTCTGACAGATGCTCTCTATTTCAGCCTCTTTGCTCCCTCCTGGTGCGGCCCTGGTGTTCCTTGTATAAAAAGCCACTGTTCTTATCTGAATCCTGCTCTGACTGTGAGGGCAAGCTCTTGCCCAGCCCCTCAAAGACTGATTTCTCTTCCTCGGAGTTTCTAGTCACATTCCATGTAAAATGACTCATGTCTGATTACAGTTTTGAGTAGGGGGAAAGAGGCAGTCAGAAGAGGACCCTGGGTCCTTGAAATGATGATGAGCAGCTCTGAGGAGGGAAGAGTATGTGCATAGAGACTGGTCACATGAAGATGAACATCCACCACTTGTCAGTTATGCGTATGTTTAATCCTTGTACCTCCAACTTCTGCGTGCAGGCTCTCATTGTGAAGACCTTTATCTATCAGTTGAGAACCTCTTATTTAGGGCTTTGGAGTAATTGGGAAAACTGGTCACTAGCCATAGCCAGGCAAGTTGGTATTCTAGTAAGTTGAAATGAAGTATCTCATCCACAATTAGAATTGTTAATGTTTTAAATTTCTCCCTAAAATGTCATTTTACTTAAATTGACACATGCTTATAGAACTTTTTTGTTTTTTGTTTTTGCAGTACTGGGGATTGAACCCAGGGGCATTCTACCTCCCAGCTACACCCCTAGCCCTATTTTATTCTTTATTTTGAAACACTAAGTTACACAGGGCCTCACTAAATTGCAGAGGGCCTCATTAAGTTGCTGAGGCTGGCTACGAACCTGCCATTGTCCTGTCTCAGCCTTCCAAGTACTGGGATTACAAGCTTGCATCACCATGCCTGGCTTGGAATTTGTTTTAATATGTTACTTTCTACTGCTTAAGAAAACTGCAACTGACTAGATCAGAATTCTCACTACAGTCCTCCAGGGTAGTACCAAGATTATATTATGCTTTTTATAACACTTGAGATATGAAAGACCAACCATATGCTGCCTAAATATGAAACTCATTTCACCTTTAAAGACACACTTGAACTGAAAGCAAAGGGATAGAAAATATATTCTATGCAAATGGGAAACAAGAGAGCATGAGTTATATTACTTATATCAGACAAAATAGACTTTAGGTCAAAAATTATAAAATTAGACAAGATAATATTGTAATAATAAAGGGGTCAATTTGTCAAGTAGTGTAATAATCTTAAATCTGTATACACTAGTATCAGCACCTAAATGTATAAAGCAAAATCCAAGGGGTCTGAAGGGAGAGACAGATTACAATACAGTAAAAGTAAGAGATTTCAGTACCCCAACTTAAATGATGGATAGATAATCCGGACAGAAAATTTGAAAAACGGAAACCTTGGACTTGAACTGTACTTCAGAACAAGTGGACCTAATAGACATACACATTCTACCCCAATACCAACAGAACATGTACTCTTCTCTAGCATGCATGGAACTATTTACCCGAGCAGATCCTGTGTTAGACAAAGCAAATCTGAACAAACTTAAGATTACAATAATATTAGTTATCTTTTTTGATTACAATGATGTGAAACTAGAAATCAGTGATAGCAGAAATCTTAAAGTACTCATAAGAAAACATCCCATTTATAATAACTACAAAAAGTAAAATATGTTGAGATGAATTTAACCAAGGAGTTGAAAGATCTATACACAGAAAACTGTAGGACATCAATGAAAAAATATGAAGAAGGTGCAATAAATGGAAAGATATTCTGTATTCATAGGTTGGAAAAATTAATATTATTAAACGGTCAGTACTATCCGAAGTAATCAACAACAAAAAACCGTAAATAGCTGTGGCAGTCTTCAGCAAAAAGCACAAAGCTGGAGGCATTGTACTTCTGATTTCAAACTGTATTTCAAAGTTATTGGAACAACATGGTACTGGCATAAAAATAGACACATTGCCCAGTGTAACAGAATAGAGAGCCCAGAAACGAACCCATATATGTAGGGTCAGTTGATTTTTGATCAAGGTGCCAAGGACAAAAATAGTTAAGGATAGTCTTTTCAATAAAAAATGTTGGAAACACTGAATATTCACATGTAAAGGAATGAAATTAGACCCTTGTTTCATACCATGTACAATTAAAAATAAATTTAAGACTTAAAGCTGGGCATGGTGGCACATGCCTGTAATCCTAGTAGTTGGGAGGCTGAGACAGGAGAATCACAGGTTCGAAACCATTCTCATCAACTAGTGAGACTGTCAGCAACCTAGTAAGACCCTGTTTCAAAATAAAAAATGAAATGGGGCTAAGGGATAAAATGCCCTTGGGTTCAATCCCCAGCACCACACACACACACACACACACAATTAAGATTTAAATAGAAGACCTGACACTATTTTAAAAAATACTAGAAGAAAACATAGGGGAAAAACTACATGATATTGGCCTGCCTGGTAAATGATTTTTTTTTAAATTGGCCTTGAAAACTCAACAAAATCAATCATAAATAAATGGGAGTACATCAAACTAAAAAGCCTCTGCATGGCAAAGGAAATAATAGAGTGAAAGGACAACATATATTAGGATAAAATATTTGCAAGCAATATATCTGATAAGAGATTAATATACAGAAATCTCTAAGGAATTCCAAAAATTCAGTAGCAAAACAAAACAATTAAAATACAAAAAAATAAATAAATTATACCAAGAAATGCTCTGCATCATTAATTATTATAAATTGCCATTAAACCCACAATGAGATATCACTATTATTAAAAAGTAAACGTTGACATCCTGGTCAATCTTTGTGTACCAGGGAACCCTCCCGTACCCTGTGGATGGGAATGTAAATTAGTAGGGTCATTATGGATAACTTTGTGGAGGTGCCTCAGGAAACTAAAAATAGAAGTGCCATATGACCCAACAATTTCACTTCTCAGTATATATCCTAAAGATGTGAAAACAGTGTGTCAGAGATACCGCGCTGTCATGGTCACTGCACCATTATTTACAGTAGCTAAGTTAGGCGGTAAGCCTAAGTGTCCATCTACAGATGAATGGATAAAGAAAATATGGTAGAATAATATGCAGACTTCAAAAAGAGGAATTTTTGTCAATTGCTACAACACTGACGAACCTGGAGGACATTATGCTAAGTGAAATAATGTAGGCACAGAAAAACAAATACCATGTGTTCTCACTTATATGGAGCCTAAAACAATATATCTGAATGGAAGCAGATGATAGAATGGTGGTTACTAGTGTAGGGGTTGGGTATAAAGGGGTGATGTTGGTCAAATCGTACAAAATTGCAGTTAGAAGGAATAAGTATTTATGGTGATGGATATGTTAATTAGCTTTATTTACTCATTCATGCTATATACATATAACATTGTTATGTATGAGATGATAAGTATTGTAATTTGTCAGAAAATTAAATTTAAAAATATGTAATAGATTGGTACTTTTTTCAACCTAGCCCTTTGGACTGATGAAACCTGAATAAAGATAGGCTCTGCCGTGATCTGAGTAGGGCAGAGCCAAACCCCACATAAGGACCATCATCATTTGCCAAAAGCTCCCCTCTACTTGAGCAGCAGTCCACCTGTGGTGTGATCTCACACAAGCAGAAATGTCCCACATGCATCTCTCAACCACCTTGCCAGTATTAGGATAGCCATTCTTACATCTGGACCAAATCCCTTCCTCCCGGGACAAAAGCCTAGTTTCTCTATTTCTGTCTGCTTCTGGAGGTGGAGGAACTCTGGCTAGCATCCTATTTATAATAACCATTGGTGTATTTGAAGATCATAAAGTTCTTCTCATTCTCTTGCTCTAGAAATCTTACTAATATCTGTTGTTCATCTTTAGTGTATCACCAGTTTCTCTGTGTCATTCTCAGAATATGGAAACACTTAACTTGCTTTTTGAAAAACATTGTGTAGCAAGTGATCTAATCTATTAGCCAGTATCAGGTGATTTCTATTTTGGTTTGATTCTTTTTTCCTATAAATATTTCATATTCTTTTAATATATTCTTTAAAGGGCAATTATAAACATTTATCAGTTATAAATAGTATATCATGGAGCATCAGCTGGCATCATCTGTTGATCCAAATTAAAGCCTTTCCAAATCTCATCATCTGGAGAAAGAAATTGCATACCATGTGTATTGTTATATAACCAGTTCCACAGTCAGAATTCTGCAATTGGACTGATCTGATTAAATAGCGCAAGAGCAGAGATATTGTTGCCAAGAATTTGTTTGGAGAGGGCAGCATTTTCTGCCATTGCAAAGTGTAAAATGCTATTTCTGGGTCCATTACTGATGCATTCACTTACTAGGCAAAACAGGAGTGGACGGAGAGTTGTGAGGCTGGGAGGGACCTTGAGAGACCAGAAAATGAGAATGGCCCTGTGTGACTGATCCAAGACAGATGGCTGTCTTTTTGATTCTTAATGATCTTTTAGGTAAATAGATTCTAAAATTCCTTCAGTAATCCTCTTAATGCCTAAACACAGGCTTTAGAATGTAATGTAAACATTGTTTTATACTCTTTTATATGTAGCAAAAATTATGCCTTTTTACCAGTAAGGGAAAAAAATGTGCAGGATTGAAATAGCAGTGGGGGAAGGGGAAACCAAAGCATGCAGTTCTGCACATTGGTCCTGAAAATGGCTGTTTTGTTTTCTTTTTCTTTATTTACAGGTCATTATCCAGCTCAGGAAAACCCGATGTTCCTTGTTCTCTGTACATGAAGGAGCTACAAGGTTTCATTGCTAGAGTTATGAGTGATTACTTTAAACACTTTGAATGCTTAGATTTTGTCTTTGACAACACTGAAGCTATTGCCCAAAGAGCGATTGAACTTTTTATCCGCAACGCCAGTCTCATAAGGCCTCTTGGTGAAGGTGGAAAAATGCGACTTGCCGCCGATTTTGCACAGGTAAACTGATGCATAGCTACAAAGGAAGAAAATGTTTCAGGTTCAGTATTGTCTATTAAGTAAAAGTCTGTCTGTTAATCATTGTTTTTAAGAAGTGCAGCATGAAGAAATATAAACCCACTTAAAACTAATTGGTTAGATTTTTTAAAAGAGAAGAGTTTATAGATATTTTTATACCAGATATTTTGTTCTTCATATTTAACAAAATAATCATCCCTCATCTTTGATCTTTCAAGGTTAAAGTAAAGTAGTTCATTCCACAGTAAAGCCACATTTCCCATTTTTACATAAAATGGGGCTATTTTATCATCCCTCTAGGTCAATATAGATAAGCAATTGATTGACTGGTTCAAAAATGATGTAGACAGTAAAATAACCTTTCAAATACTGGAAAAGGGGCGTCTGTCATCATAAGAAGGAAAAGAACTGCAACACATCTCTAGTCCTCCAGAAGCCAGCTGAGCATTCCAGGGCCATCTTTCTAATTCATTGAGATGGTGACCAGGTAGATATAGAGTCTGATTATTCAATCTCCCTCTATTAAGTAGAGCACATTTCCTATCTATGGCTAGCCTTGAAATCATCCTAAGCTATCTGATGTTTGTGAGATAGAATGAAATTAAAATAACAGAAACATAATCAGCTCTTACAATTTTTTTTCCTTTAGACAGATTTCCAAAACCTTCCAATAATATCAAATACAAAGAAGAAATACCCCAAATATACACTTTGATTAAAAGACTCAGAAACAGAGATGATTCTTATTTATATAGCATGTCTAGGGGGAAATCATTTCTTAAACCTTTCAAAGCTGTTAGCTCTCCTAGTCCAAATAGTTATTCAAATGGAGTCGTCAGAGCGGTCTGCCAGATCCTCCCTGCTTATAAGGATAAACGTTAATGTCAATATTTATTCCTGTGCGGATCCGGGAGTGTGTCTTGGTTCATTATTCCTGTGCAGAGGAGAGGACCTGGGCTTATGGATTCTGCCTGGTGATGGCTGTCAGGTGCTTCTTCAGATCAAGCATACTTACAAAAAGGAACCAGTGATAAAAGCTAAGGTTTCAGAGACAGGCTCTTTGCATATTAATTGATCCAACAATTAGTCATTTTTATCCCCAATTGATATGCCTGATGCTGCTAGACCACAAATAAAGAACTTGCCTTTAGGAAATGTAGCTTTAATAGCCATGCATGAAAACAGAAATTAATGAAGTTCTTTTTACCTTGTCCATTTTTTCAACTTCATCTCAGGCATCTGTACATTTTGCTTCATTTTACAGGTAAACTAAGCTTAATAAAAATTATATATAAATAGTGTCATACTTTTCTTTTACTGGGTTATAGGCTGCTTACTGAAATGGAAGCAGTGATGTCCTAGGGCCTGCTCTTATTTGGTAAAAGTGTTGCAAGCTGTACTCAGGTCTCTAGTTTCCTTTCCTGCCTAATTTTGTTTTTCCTTTTGGTCCTCTTCCCTCCCTGGCTCCCTCCCTCCCCCACCAGCTCATTTGCATTCTGCTCCAGCTGGTTCTTGAGTCACTTTCCTGGAGGCAGCACTTCAAGTCCAATTAGAGTGGCAGCCGAGCAGGAGATGGCCAAAACGAGAGTGCTGTGGGAGAGAGGCTTGTTGTTTTGGAGTTTTATTTTAATGATATGTTCCCTTATGAGTCCTGAAAGATGGAAAGTATTGTCCTTGAACCTTTGCTACTGCAGCCAGCACCTGCTCCAAGTGCAAAGCCCTCAACCACAGGGTTGCATGGCTGCCTTCCCAAAATGCGTTATTCAGAATGGTATTTGTATTCCTTTTTTCTTAAAACATGTTCCTCAGTAAACCTAATTTTTTCTGGGTTCCTTCCCTTAAGATAAATGAAACTCATTAGTAATTGTTACCAACTTATGTTCAAAGGCTCTGTTTTCTAGTTCTTAAGTATAGAAAGGGCATATTTTCGCACACATGGCACTTACTCATGTTCAAAGTGCACTTTCCAGCCCCACCGTGGCCTTTGATTGTGGCAGACTGTACAATATTAAGAGGCAGATGCCTTGGTTCACTGCCGAACACCGTGTCCCAGTTTCAGAACATCCCGCCACCCTCCTTGGGCACAGCCCTGGTGCTGTGGGTCATGGGCACATTGTTGTTAATCATTGTCGTTAATCAGATTTGAGACCGCTAGCTTTGGCAGATATAGTCCAGCTATTATGTCATAATTCCCACCCCCATTTTTAACTACATTTTGAATTTGGGGCCTTTATTTCATTGGGTTTGGCTTCTTGCCACAACACAGTCATGTGTTGTTGTACCTCAGCTTTGAGAATCGTGCTTGGTTGGGAGTGTTTTTCCAGGGTTAGTCAAAACACTTAAATAGCATTCTATTGACATTTATATTCATGACAGGCATTGACTACAGATGAGAAAGCCTTTTAACTGCCTCATTATTGAAAGTTCTATCAATTTGTATTCAAAATTAAACAAAGCCACTGAGGTCACTGAAATTAGGAATACACAAATACCGGATGGGTTTGAAGAATGTTCTCGTGATACAAGTGCCTGTCATTTTGGCATGAATAACAGAAGAGAAAGAGCTCTAGGAGGGGCTGGTAAAGTGGGTTTGAGAATGCAGGTATTTGTCATAAAGTCCAATTTCAAAGACAGATCATGATATATTTTAAGGATTTTTTTTTTAAATCCTAATTTCTCACTGATACCACTGCAGAAAAAGAGACAGTAGTTGCAGGGTGCCATCTGGAGGGCTCCTGGTGAGGGAATGTACCACAGGACACATAGCCCCCTTAGGAATCCAGGTCATGGGCCTGAGGTTACTTCCTACAGGTAATTAGTTCCCTGCTGTGACCACATGGTCTCTGTATCTACACTAATCACACAGCAGTTCTGAAAGCACTAAGCTTGTCCAAGGCCCCTGGGGCTCTGCTGACTCTCAGTCTTGGCAGCCTTGCCCGCAGTGTCCTCTGAAGTGCACGGTACCCTGCCCACTTGGTCCCCCTTCTTCCCTGAGGGAAAGGACAGCAATTGAAGTTGGCATTAAATTATTTAGTGGTACTCCTAGCAGTTTCTATTTATAACTCTTCTGGTGCCCTTTAAATATGAATTTTTATCTCTCTCACTTTGCCAAAAAATACAAATTGAGAAAACAAGATACTCAAAATTTTTATTTCTGTTCTAATTCCTATTCCCTTTTCTTCTCCTGAACAATGTCAGGGCAGAAGTGTCCAAGAGATGCCCTGTGGTCAACCAAATGTCTGTGGTGGGCAAGGAGCAGCTAGTAATTAGCTCACCTGCCCATGGCTGGTTCCCTCCAAACAGGAGGGCTGGAGAGAAGCCGTTGCACATGCCATTATTTTATCCCCAGCTAATTGCAGAGTCACCTCCTCCAAGAGGAACACTCCTGCCCTTTAAAACATGGCCTTTATTATTAAATGGAATTCTGACAGGAGAAAATGGTTCTCAATACCCTAGAGGTCCTTTATGGATGAAAAATTTATTTAAACATTTAACATTTTGAAGTTGTTCTGCATCATCATAGGTTTCACAGCCATTTGAATCATATTCTTTCCTTTAGTAACTTTTTCCTAGTCGTTTAATTGTTTTAACATTTAGTACTGCTCAAGTGCTAGGCCAAAAATTGTTGATTTGATCTTTGAAGACAATGAAAGGTAGGGTAATGGGATTTTTTTTTTTTTTTTTTTTTTTACCAAAGCCTCTCATGAAAAATACATCATGTAAGCTGGGTTAAGAACCTTATATATAGGTACACAACACACACACACACACACACACACACACACACACACACAGGTATTCGAATGGAACTACAAAATCAAAGATACATGATGATTACATTTTTACTTTGTGTTCGGTATAAAGTAAATAATGAATTGAGAAGGAAACCAGAAAGCCCTACCTAGTGAATAAACTAAATAGGCCCAATCTCACCACTCCACTGTCTTGTGAGTTTGAGAATGTTGTTTCACAGCTGTTCGGTTTTGTGTTCTTGGCAAGAATCCTGGCCTTTATTCCTTTGACTTTTCTTTTTATTTACTTATTCTTCTGTAATTTAGAGTCTTCCAACCATGTAAAATTTCCCTCTAGGACATAGACTGTACATTCCATGTCTTTTATACTGTAAGAGAGAAATTAACCTGGCCACTGTTCATCCTCGGGACATTTCAGGGAAGCTACCTCCCGTTCTCTTTAACGCTCAGTTCACATTTTGATACAGTATTTATCATTTTGCCTAGTTATAATGATTATGTGTACATATATATTTATATGTGTGTATTTATTCAACAAGATAGTGATTATTCAACAAAATCATAAGAAAGGTACACACATTTCTTTTGATGAATAATCATTTTTGTCTGAATAAATAAATAGCCCCTCCATTAAATTTGAGACAGAGTTCCTTAAGGCAAGACAGTCTAATTAACACATCATTTTATCAACATGTATAGTTTAGTACCTGGCAATTAGTAGGGAGTCAAACATGTTTCTCAAATGAATGATTGATTAGGTACCTGTGACCTACTAATGGCAAGGAGATTTTGCACAGGTTTTCATAGGATGGCAAGCAGAAAGAAAGCTCACTTCCTTTCATATGTTTCTTGAGTAAAGAAGCTGCATTACCAAACAGCAGCGTATTCTTGGCCTTTTTTAAACTATTCTTTGCCAGGGTGCAAATTTATAGCAAGAGTGGAAAAACAGTTTATCATCTGATTGCCACATCTGCAAAAACTTTACATATGCATTTGGTAGATAAAGAACAGTTAGCCTAATTAATAACAAGTAGAATTTCCAGCCAGAGGAGGAAAATAAAGATAAGTAAAACCCAATATTTGCTAAATTCCTGTGTCAGGGAGCAGATTAATTTACTAAAAATTTAAGAGAGAAAAAATCTTTAAAATACTAATAATCGCTGACATTTCACAAGTATTTATCTGCCATGCACATAGAGCTTTGTGGAATTATCTGTTTAATTTGCCTAATTCTATTAAGTAGGTATTATCATCTCTGTTTTATAGAGGAGAGAGACCTGAGACAGAAAGGATGAATAGCTTGTTCATAGTCATTACTAGTAATTGAAGTTTTGGAATTCAGATGTTAGAAAGCTCCAAAATTAGAGACTATAATCACTTTGGCCACACTGATGAAAATGTTCTTTTTCCTTTCGTGTGTGTGTGTGTGTGTGTGTGCGTTTGTGTGTGTGTGTTACTAAGGATTGAACCCAGGGGCATTCTACCTCTGAGATACAACCCCAGCCTGTTTGTTTGTTTGTTTGTTTGTTTGTTTTCAAAATGGTCTCACTAAGTTGCAGAGGGCCTTGCAAAGTTGCTGAAGCTGAGAACCTGTAATTCCTCTGTCTCAGCCTTTCAAGTTCTGGGATTACAAGTGTTCACCACCACACCCAGCTAAAAAGATTTTCATCATTTACACTGGCTATAAAAAGACTTAAGATGCCTACTTATAGGCACACAGTCTTAAAAGTTTCCTTTTCCTAATATTTCAATATGGAACTTACCTAAACCTCCTCCCCTTATTTAATAAAACAAAACAAAAACACATTTTTCTACTTTCATGAAGGAATTATGTCATCATGTGTCCTTTAGCAAATAAATATAAAAAATTATCCAAGTTCTTTCCTTTTAATAACTGTAATTGGCTTTCAAAATTTACTTTACAGTCCAGGTAATGTTCAGTTTACTACAAGCTACAACTTTCTGTGATTTTCAGGTATGTCCCAAGTTTACCATAGGATCCTGACATAATAAGCTATGAATTGTCTTTTAATATTTCAGATGGAGTTGGCTGTGGGTCCATTTTGCAGACGAGTATCTGATTTAGGAAAGTCCTATAGAATGCTGAGGTCATTCAGGTGAGACCTAATTCTTTGTTAATATATTTATAAATTATATATATACAATTTATAAATATATATTAAATATAATAAAATATATAAATATATTTAATATGAATAAACTAATATATTTATTACCAAGTAAATCCTTTTCTCCTAGTTAGGACTACATAAAATTATCAACATTCAACCATTTTCAACCTATAACAGTAGTAATTTGATATGAATCATCTTAAAAGTTATTGTTCAGAAAGCCATATACAATTATATGCAGTGACTAATAAGTTAGTGGGTGGGTATGTTTTTTTCTTTTTGAATTACAATTCATAAGATTGAGATAGTAATTTTATTATATTCTTCCTAGATTTTTTTCTTCTCATTTTTTACAGAAATGTGTTATATAGTAATAATAGCCAGTTCGTAATAATACAGTCATCTCTTTCTGAAATTTTCATTTCTTCATTTATCATTTTTAATCCAATCTACTTCTTAAAAGATCATAGATTATATTCCATGATACAAATATAGCAAAACTACTGATTGAAGTATTACAAAAACTGAACTAAGTGATGAACTGTAAGGAATGACTGACTATACATGTACTAGATAACATAGATTAAAGCATTTGAGCACCTCACTTTGGGTAAGATGATAATTCCAGTAATTCCAGCTGGGTAATAAAGTGTTGCACTATCTGATCATTTAACATATTAGAGGTATGGTTAACATATTAGCCAACTAGTTATTGAAAAAAATATGAGAAAACTGTTGATTTAGCCTGTGCTGTATTAAGATTAGGCTGTTACTTTTGATTGTTTCAAGTCCCATGTTTAGTTTGATGCCTGTGTATATTAAAATCGTGTTAATCTTCCTGTTTGTGGAGGCAGTAGCCTTTTCCTAAGTGCTTTTCAAATTGTATCACAGTATCCAGACATAAGTTCTGAGGGTGAGTTTCATGTAAGAGCAATTTTGTTTTCAGACTCTGAAGATAGGAGTTCTCACATGAGAAGAATCCCTAAAGAAACAGTTAAGGTTTGAGTGACATATTCTAGTACCTATTTATGGAATCAAACATTAATCACCCACCAATGTATAATTTTTAAAGCTCTTTTTAATATCTAGCTTTTCATGGAGGAATGGTCAGTCTAGATGGATTTTTAACTTTTGGCCATGACTCATGGTAAGAGATTTTTAAAATTGTAATTTGGCATATATCTGCATGGAAACCAGCAAGCTCACTCAAACGTAATAATACACACACACACACACACACACACACACACACACACACGCACACACACACACATTTTTTATGAAACAGTAATTACTCTTACTTCATTGTTGCAGATGGTATTGATGGATTGATGAGATTAGAAGTATCTCACATGAATGACTGGGAGTCAGAATTAGTATTAGAGGTACAGGGCAACTGGGGAGGAGACAGAGATCTGCTCTCCATCTACCAGAGTCTTTCTTTTATTGAGGGTTTTAACCAAAACATTGTAAAAGTGATTAATCCCAGGAGACAGCAAAGCAGTCATGGGATGAGTCAGGGAAAAGCAACAAGGTAGTCACGGATGAAAGGGTAAATAGTTCTAGAAATAAGAAAGCTGTCAGGGTCCCTGTTTATCTGTTCTATTTGGTCCTTGGAAACTTGTTTGCTTGCAAACAAATTACCACTTAGGTGGGTAGTTTATGCCCTTCCCAAGCCAGACAAAGGTAACCTCACAGCTGATGACTAAGAAGGCTTCCAGTACTTCATACAGCATTCTCTCACATTCATATTTCTTCTTTATACTTTTATTGGTGGATTGTAGATATACATCATAGTAAGATTCAAAGAGATACATTTATACATGCACACACTGCTTGGTGTATTACTCTCCATATTTCATTTGATCATTTCAACTGACTAAATTAGTTTCATGGCCAGCTGATGGTTTACATCTAACAGTTGCTCATTTTTTTATAGAGTCCTCAGTTCTTGAACTGCAGTTGCTTTACTGACAAGGAGCAGGGTTTTTTTCTTTCTACAAACTGTTCAGATAATGCCTCTTGCTCCTGTGATTCTGTTTACCCCTGAAGTTCCCCAATGAATGGCCTCTTGGGTCCCAAGGACTCAGGGCACATAGAAATAAGTGTAATCTGTCAATGGAGTATTCTCCATAACTTGAATTAATCGAAAAATCGCAGAAGAGATTTATAGGTACCAAAATACTCTTACTGATAACATTGAATCTATAGAAATCTACTAAATTGGTCCTCTCTCTTTCTCAGTAACTTGATGAGACTGGAACATCCATTTTAGCAACTGCATCAAGAAATAAAATGAAAGCCTAGTAATATGAGGGTATTCAAATCCAGACCTGGTCTATGCAGAATGGGGTAGGCCCTGTTACTTGAGAAGAAGAGAGCTGTGGTCATGTGTTACTCCGTGCTTCTGACCTACGCTGGCACTGGGGAGTGGGGGGGGGGGCGGCTGTGCCTGCTTCTGAGCTGCCTGGTAAAAAGAATTCATTTGGGAAGCCTAGTATGGAAGGTGCTACCAAATCCCTTCCTGGAGAGAAGGAAATCACAGATCACTCTTGAGTCCCATAACCTAATTATAGGCCCTTTATTTTGCCTATCTGCAAAAACTTACTAGAGATATATTTCTTCTCCAAAATTAGCCCCAAGCAGCTGCAGTGCACCTCTCTCATGCACAGGTGCACTTCTTTCATCTGTGCTGCAGATTGTGGCAGGGCGAGGGTCATCCAGTTACCTGTGCAGATCACACCTTGGCTTGTTCATGGGCCCCTCATCAAAGGCTCTGAATGGCACCAAATCCAGCTGAATGAAGACAGTAGAGATTGGCTAAATAAGATATGCAGAATTCATAGGATCAAATGCATGCAGCCATTAGCAATTATGTTGTCAGTTAACATCCAGTAATATAAAAATATTCCCTAATGCATCACTAAACGAAAACCAGAGCACTGAGCAGGATATACAATATGATCCCTACCATATTTTAAATAGTACTGTGTGTTTGTATGGAGAAGACAAGCCAGAAATGATAAAACATCAAAAATATTATCTTTAGATAGTAGGTTTGTCATTAGTGATTGATCTTTTAGGGTTTTCTTGTTTTTCACATATCTTGCCTCCATTGTTTTATTTTTGTAGTCATAAATGTCATTTTTAAATTCCTCTTGCTTTGTTTTTCCCATTTAGAAATAACAAAGGAGCTAAAGAACAATATAAAATACACTAAAATATTGCCCAGTAAGCTGGGGGCAAGCCCAACAGCAAAACCCAGCATGTTACAGTAGCCACAGAGGGCCTGGGTCTGAATTAGAGGTGGTGGCTGGGGGGTGGCAGGGGCGGCTCATGCAAAGGGGATGAGAGTTCCAGCTGGAGGCCTGGAGTCCACACCCAGCCATGGCACCCTCACACACACACTTACACAAACACACATAAACAGGCATGCCTTAGCAGGCACTCTCCTCCCCCATCATGCAGCCATCTGCCTCAGGGCACTCTCTTTTTGACAATAATATTAGTGGACTATTTAATTAAGGCAGCAAACTTCTTGCATACATTTACATTTCACTGTCTACATTACACTTCCTCCGGCAGCAGGGACCTTTTCATACCCAGGACAGAATGCCACCTCAGAACACTGCTGACATTAGTGATGTGCCCGTGGGTCATTTGTATTCTACGTGGGACACACATGTCAGAGCTGCTGAGACTCGTCCTTGTCTGTCCCCCTGCAGCATGGCAGGAGCCCCTGAAGTGGTCACCTTCACTGGCCTAGGCTGGAGGCCTGGAAGCTCTGACCTTTGACATTGTCAGTGCAGATCTGTGTGAGGCTGAGGACACAAAAGGAGCCAAGTGCCCTTCACAAGCTCAGGGGCACAGACCCTTCCTCCAGGGACAGTCCCTCCCTCATGATGTTCACAGCCTGCTCAGCTGGAAGCTTCTTTGCCATCTAGGTTTAATGAAAGAGCTTTGTGAAAGCTGCCAGGAACAGGCTGTGTTGAGACGGAGCTGGAGGAAGGGGACCATCAGGAAGCAGACAGACACTTGTTCCTGTCCATTGCTCTCCACTGTGGGAATGATGAGGCTTTTCTAGATCCACTGTTGATATTGATGATACAAATGCTGTTTGAAATGCCAAACCTCTGTGCATGAGTCTTTGTAGAACTATAGAAAGGCCATCTTTCCGTTTTTAGCACTTTCAATACTAAGACCCCAGATGTGCTCTGTCCTTTTCCATTTGTGAATCCAGGGTCCTTAATCCTTCCTTTGAAATGACTATTGTCCTGAGGTTTCTGAATTCCTAATGGCAAATTCTGGATTTCAGCCAAGTCATCATCTCAGCTGGGGTTGCTTTGCAATCACCTGCTGCTGCTGTGGCTGTGCTAGGGGCATTCAGATAAATGGGAAGGGTTGAATATTTATGATCATTTTTATTATTTCTAACAACTAATCATGTATATGTCAATTCTGTACCAGGCACTTTACTGATGCTTCCTCATTTAGCATCACAGCACTTAGTAGTTAGGTGAGATCTGCAAGAGGCAGTTGAAACTTATAGGGATAGGTGGCCAGCACCTCACAGCCCAAATAAGGGGGGATTGCAGGGCCATATTTTAGGCTCAAAGCCACCTGCTTCCAAAACTTGTTTATGCCCACCCTACCCCAAATCTTATTCCAGAAATTCTCATTTGTTTTCACTCTCATTGGTTTTGGAAGAGCATTTGAATGTTTACATGTATCAACCAGGAATATGTTGGAAAATTTGAAAGACAATCTGGCAGCAACCTCTGGCTGCCAAAGCACCTCATCTCTCTGTCCTCTGTCACATGCCCCCAGGAATGTTCTGACAAGTATACATTTTTATGGCTAGAGAATGTCCACCTAAAACCCCTGCCTCCTTTCCTACCCCTTCTGCTGAGATAGGCAATCTAGACTCCAAGAAAGGAACTGTTCTCACCTCTCTACACTGAGCCTAAATCATTAGCCTCCTGCATCATTCTTTCCTGGGGTCCACATGACCCCTTGGGCCACATGTCAAGCTTCCCTAAAGACTGTGTCCTGTTCAGAGAAGATGAGCATTGATTCCTTGTCCCCTAGTGGAGTCTTCTTTCTGTGCTAATTCCAGAGCTCAGTGCACATGCTCAGGGGTCTTGCTGCCTTCCTTGGCCCCTACCAGGAGGTTAGGAATCGGCATAGTGCCAGATGGCATGAAAAGAACCACCACTGATGAGAGGTGTGGACACAGGAATAACAGGACTGTCATCTAACTTCACTTCATGATTGGCCTTAACAAACTGTCAGAAAACTGACAGTGCACAGCCATGAGTCATTGAAACGTGAATCTCCCAGACTAAAAATACAATTTTTTTCCTAAGGAACCTAATACTTGACTAATTAACACCACCTTCTAGCTATAAACCTTAACCTTGAAAGTGCTACCATAATTAGAATATTATTCTCTAAGAATGACATTATGGCATGTGGGATAACTGCTTTTTATAACTCCTTAATTAATTTTCTTTTGTTTCACAAAGCACTTCAGATGGTGATTTATTTTTTAACCGGCTGGTGTTTCACATCCCACCTGGAATCAGGGAGAAGGGAAGGCTCATGCTATGTTCTTTCAGCTCTTAAAACAAACATCAGGAATAAAATGTCTGCATTTGATGTTTACTGTTAATTATGTCAGGGATGCATAATACAGAATCAAGTCATTTTACTTTTCATGGCTCTTTTAGCAGTTCTGTTAGTGGCCAGTGTAGGAGATTTGGTCTCGTCAGAAAAATACCTTCTGTGATTCAGTATTTCAAAGGGACAGGTGATTAACCTAAAGATCCTATTTTAAAATGAACTAGTTTCTACCAGTCCTGGCTTATGCCAACATCTTAGCTAACAAGCTCAGTGTGAGCCAGGCTCCTAGACATGGCTCCAAGACATGCATGTTCCATGCATGTGTGTGTAGATTGTTCCTTGCTCCCTGACTATGTACCTCTTTAATGTCCTTTTCTTTTTGCTCTTCTTTCTTTCCTTGTATCATTTCCAGATTGCATTAAGAATATACTGGAGGAAAGTAACATGAATATTCACACCATAAAACTTAATTGCCAAATTTCAAATTTGACTTTAAACTTCCTGAAGCCTGAGAGGTTTTCACAAAGGTGATTTCATACAATTACCTCTCTAATTCTCATTATCAGAAAGAAGAAAATGTGTCGGGCATGGTGGCCCACGCTTGTAATCCCAGTACTAGGGAGGCTGAGACCAGAGGATCCAGGTTTGAGGCCAGCCTCAGCTACTTAATGAGGCCCTCCGCAACTTAGTGAAACCCTGTTTCAAAATAAAGAATAAAAAATAGGGCTGGGAATGTAGCTCAGAGGTAGATTGCCCCTGGGTTCAATCCCCAGTACCGCAAAAAAAAAAAGAAAAAAGAAATCACGCGCGCGCGCGCGTGTGTGTGTGTGTTATGGGGGGTTGAACCCAGGGGCATTCTACCTCTGAGCTCCAGCCCTTTTTTTTTGTGTGTGTGTGTGTGTGGTACTAGGGATTGAACTCAGGGGCATTCTACCTCCGAGCTATGCTCCCAGCCCTATTTTTTATTCTTTATTTTGAGACCAGGTCTCACTAAGTTGCAGAGTGCCTCACGAGGTAGCTGAGGCTGGCTGCGAACCCGGATCCTCCGGTCTCAGCCTCCCGAATGCTGGGATTACAAGCGTGAGCCACCACGCCTGGCAGCTCCAGCCCTTTTTAATTTTTATTTTAAAACAGAGCATCACCGAGTTACCACACTCTGGCCTCAAATCTGTGATCCTCCCAAGTACTGGGATTACAAGCATTTGACACAATGCTTTGCTAGGAATATATCAGTTCTTAAAAGAGTTAAGTGTTTCTTAGCTCTTAATTTTAAAGTATTTCCACTGATAGCCCAGTTGGGCTTTCTTGTTTATGATAAGTCTCTTGTCTCTTGCTGTTTCCAGAACCTTAGTGTCTGGTTTTATATAGTTTGCTATGTGTCTTAGTAAATTCCTCTTTGGGTTGAATTTGATTGGGGACCTCTTTAGTCTCTGTACCTAGATATTGACATCTTTCTCCCAATTTGGGAATTTTCTGCCATTATTTCTTTAAATATTATTTCTGATTATTTTTCGTTCTTTTTAGTTATATTCTACAAATCTTAGTTCTCTTGAAGGTATCCCATAATTCCTATAGACTTTTAAATTATCTAGTTAGAGGAACAAAAAGAAAAAAAGAATGAGAAGGAATGAAGAAAGTCTATTAGTGAAGATACCTATTAGTGAAGCTTTCGGTTGAATTTTTCATTTCAGTCATCGTATTCTTCATGTCTAAGGTTGTTTATTTTTTGTTGTTATTTCTTTGTTTCCTATTTCTTCCATTTTTATTGTTTCTATTTTTGTTTTGCTTATATATTATTTTCCAAATTTCATTTAATTTTTCCATTTGTATATTCTTGTAGTTTGCTAAACTTCCTTAAGATGGTTGTTCTGAATTAGTCAGTAATTTCATTAGATTTCCATTTTTTTAGGGTTCATTATTAGAGCTTTACTAGTTTCTTTTGGTGGTGTCATGATTCCCCAATTCTTGCATTATCCTTGCATTGGTTTCTGCATTTAAGGAGACAGCCACCTCTTCTGGCCTTTAGAGTTGTTCTTTGGTATAGGTAGAACTTGACTAGTTAGTCTAACCTCTGACTCTGGATGGGCCAGCTATGTTGACCTTGAGCAGGCAGGGCTACCTGCTACCACTGGACTCTGCTGTCTGGCAATACCACTGACTGGGCCCTGCAGTCAGGCAGAGCTGCTGGCTAGGCACTACAATCACTTCTGATCTGGCAGGAAGCATGGTACCTACTTCCTAGTTAGACAGTACTGTTATTTGAGTTCTGCAAGCTTTATCAGGGTTACAGGCTGGACTCCAAGTTGAGGCAGAGTCTCTGCTCTAGATTGACATGTCTGGAAGCTGGACTCCACAGATATCCATGTGTTGGGTGTAGCCTCAGCTACACCACAGAGTGGGCTCAGAGGTTGGGTGCAACCACTGTTTTGGCTTCTCGGTCAGGCAAGTGTAGCCCCTATACTCTATAGACATGCACTCTGATAGGCAGATCCCTTTCTGTGTAAGGCCTTGAAGTGGGATCTGAAGTCAGGCATGGAGGCTGGTTCACTAGGGACCCAAGCCAGATTAAACTTTCCACTGGGATTCTAGAAGCAACCAGCTCAGCTTTGCAGGTGGGAACACAGAGCTGTCTCCCAGATCTACAAGCTGACTGCTGTGTGCTGCACCTCCTTTCTTTGTGACACCAGGAAATCTAGCCCTACCATTACCCTCAGTGTTCCCTGTGAAATGAGACAAGAGTGGGCTTCTGCAGAGCATCTCATAATTCAAAGGAAGCTGATTTCTGCTTCTAGTTCTCTTTTCCTATCTTAGGAACTGTAGTCCCAAGGACTGTATAGTGCTATGGTGATGGGGGTGGAGTGATGTGGTCAAAGTGAAACCATCCCTCTCACCTTTCCAATGTAGTTAGTCTATGGTTGTGTTCCTCGTGGGTAATCAGTCTTGTACCCAATTTCAGGGTTTTCACAAAGGTGAACTTGGCTGCAGGTAGTTGCTAATTGGACGTTGTGGGAGGGGAGGAGATAAAGCCTGGGGCCCTCTTTCCACCTCTGGCTTGCTGACCTTACCCTCTAAAATCTTTAAATGGTTCCTGATACATTGTAAGCGCTATATGTGTTAGCTGATGCTGTCTCTCAATGATGATGATGATGAAACTAGAAGCTTTCACCTAGATGACAAGAGTGTCATCTACACAGAGAAAGACAGATAGGAACACCTGAAAACCAGAATTACCTCAACAGCCTTTTCAAGCCTGATTAAGTGCTTGACTGATGGATTGAAGCTCTGCATTGTGGGGGCACTGAAATGACCTGGGCCCTGAAATGATCTGGGCAGATACTCCACATTCTCCCTGTGGCCTTGGGAAGACCTTAGTTATGCTCCCATGGAACTTGAGCTTTTTGGTATAGTGTAAATGAACTGGAATATTTCCCCAGTCACTAAGGAAAATAACTGACAAAGTGATTTGGGGTTTTGGTGGAAGAGTACTGGAGATTGAACCCAGGAGCATCCTACTTCTGAGCTACACCCCAGCCTTTTTCATTTCAAAACAGGGTCTTGCTAATTTGCTGAGGCTGACCTTGAACTGCAATTTTCCTGTCTTGACCTTTCAAGTACTGTGATTATAGGTGTACGCCACCACACCTGGCTCCTAAAGTAATACTTTTTGATAAAACATCCGATTGGAGACACCAACCTGTGACATAGCCCACCTGCAACGCCTAGCAGGCTGGTCCCAGAATGCTAGAGATAAATCGCACTTGTAAAGACATTTTTGAGTAGTTAAAAGACATTTTTCTAACAATATGTTTCTGTTTAGAACACTCGACACTGTGTGTGTGTGTTTGTGTGTGTGTGTGTGTGAGAGAGAGAGAGAGAGAGAGAGAGAGAGAGAGAAAGAGACAGACAGACACAAGGGATTGAACTGAGATGGTTTCTACATCTGAGCTCCACCCCTCTATTTTATATTTTATTATGAAACAGTCTCAATAAGTTGCCAAGGCTGGCCTCAAACCTATGACCTTCCTAGTCTCAGTCTCACAAGTATTAAAGGCATTTACCACTGCATCTGATTTTCTCTTGACTATTGACACAAAACCTCGTTAGTGTAAGAAAGGAAGAAATTTATCTGTTTTTCACACATGCCTTCATCATAGATTGGAGTAATTAAGATGAGGTAAAGAGCTGGGCATACTGGTGCACACCTGTAATCCCAGTACTTGGGAGACTGCGAAAGGAGGATTGCAGATTCACGGACAGCCTCAGCAACTTAGTGAAACTTTCAGCAACTTATCAAGACCCTGTTTTAAAACAAAAAATGCCAAGGACTGGAGGTATAGCTCAGAGTTAGAATGTCCCTGGTTCAATCCCTACTACCATCAAAAAATAAATAAAAGATGAGGTGAAGAAAGAGCCAGGATACAATGGTGTTTCACATGGCTCAGAATCATCATCTGCTCTAGCAGTGGATATTGCTACTAGCTTACCTCTCACAATCTGATCTTTTATTAGCTCTTGTTCATCAAAACTCATAGCCAAGTGGGAAGAACAAGAGTTTCAAATAATTCTTGCCAATCCTTTTTATTATTTTTTGTTTTTTATATACATTTTTTAGGTGGAGTCTTACTATGTTACCCAGGCTAGTCTTGAACCCTTGGGCTTAGCAATCCTCCTACTCCAGCCTTCCAAGTAGCTGGGATTATAGGCTTGTGCTGGGCGTTAGCACAGGTGGTACCTGATTGGCAATGGAGTAGATTTGCTTGTACACTCCTGTAAAATTGTGACATTGAGACCCAGAAATGTATCGAGTGGTCAGTAAAGTAATAATTTTGTGTAGACAGACATAATTACCATTTTGAAAAGTTACATAGAAAATATGAGTCTATCCATATTAGATTATAGCCCAAAGAATATTCTATGTAAAATAAAAGTTGAAAGGATTGACCAAAGTAAGGACTTATTATTTACATCTACTTAAAGTCTTGACTTCATGCTTTATTTGATTGTAGCATATTAATTAAATGAAGACTAGGAGGAGATTTTGCATAGTCAACTGGAAGTGACATCAGAACCATTGGCCAGTGGCCAGGGTCAGGAAGGAAGAAACTGAAAGATGTATGAGAGAGAGAGAGAGAGAGAGAGAGAGACAGACAGACAGACAGACAGACACAGACACTATCTGTCACGGGGCTGAATGTGGGGTACAAAATGGAAAGGGGGTCCTTCAATAGTCAGGCAGGATGATTCGCCCACCATATCACCATTTTTATATCAAATAGCATGAATTAACTTCTGCTTTTTCTTTTAGACCGCTACTCTTCCAGACAAGTGAACATGTGGCCAACAGCCCTGCACTGGGGGACATTATTCCATTCAGTATCATTATTCAGTTTTTGTTCACGAGAGCACCTACTGAGCTGAAATCCCCCTTCCAGGTAATAAAGCGAAGCCAGAACTCTCTTGTGGATCTTCCCATTAACTCTGAATACTGGCCCCTCACTGCCTGAATTCCTAGCTCTCTGTTTATTTAGTCCTAGGTGTCTATCTTTGAGTAAATAGAGATTAGAAAGGAAAACTCCCACTGCCCAGTATCTCTACTTTCTAAGCAGTGTAGAAACATTACCTGGTGAACCCAGAATTGGCCCTCTGAAAAATAATGTCACAAGGAATTTGTTTATAAAACTTTTTTGGTGGAGGGCCCATTTCCTTTGCTGACTCACCATCAGTTGGCAAATCCCAGAGGCTTCTGGGTAGTCAGGAGGCTGCCCTCGGGCCTGTACCACCCTTGTTCACTTCCCTCGAGCAGGCATTTGAGGCCTGTCACATTGGGAGTCCTGAGTGCCTTCAGAACCAGCATGCCCTGCCATTTACTGAAGAACGCCCGCACACTCTTTCTTTGTGTTTCCACGCTGCAGAGGGCGGAATGGTCTCACGCGCGCTTCTCCCAGTGGCTGGATGATCATCCATCTGAAAAGGACAGGCTCCTCCTCATCAGGTAAAACCCTACCTTCAGGGTGCCCCTCTGGGCCAGAAGCCCAGGGAAGGTGGGGCAAGCAGTGCAGGTTGGAGGGCAGTACCTGGTTGGGCATGGACACCGGATCGCACCTCCTCAAGGCAGGCCACCTGGCTGCACAGGCACCTCTACATCCTCTTTTTTTCTATTCCATGCCCAAAGGACCTTGCACTTCCAACCTTGAAAAACAACCTCCACCATCGGAAGATTTACCTAGCCTCAGATTTCCTCCATCATTTTCATGTGCTGCAGTTAGTGAAATGGTGGGGCACAGATGTAAGTGAACTTTAAAAAATTCCGAGATAGGACACAGCTATTTGTAGGAAACAAAGTCAACTTTGCAGCCATTTAGATCTTGCATGGCCTCCAGGAACACCCCACAAATTCATTTGTGTATATGCATGTGCACATAAGCGCATGTGCACTCTCTGTGTACTCCCCACCTGTGCCCAGGGTGGGATGCTTTAACCGCAACACATGGCTTGTTATTCATTTGTCAATACCTGCCTCTAAAATTGCTCTCCACAAAATCACCAGAGGCCTCCTGGCCAGCAGATGTCCCCATTCTTCCCTGACCACTCAGCATCTTAGGTAAGAGTCCACCGCCCTTTCCTTCTTTATACTTATCAAGTGAGTGGACACATTTCTATTGATGTGAAGCCCACATTTTATTGACATGTGAGGTCCTGCACTAGGAACCAAGGATACAGACAGTAAACTGAGACATGGTTCTCACCTCTGGGAGCTTCAGTGACCTCGTGGATGTGTTCATCTGGTTCTGTTATAACCTTTCTGGCCATTTCCCCCCTAGTTCATTTGCTGAACTTTCTCCTTCCATCCATTCTTTAAATCATGTCATTTATCATAGTTTGCTCCTGACTTACTCTGTCAATATTTTGGTCCCTAGGTGAGCTCATCCAGACCTATGCCTCTTCTGGTCTCTTCTCTACTTCAGGGCTCCCATGTCCCTGTCTCATTTGACTTCCTAGGGCCACAGGCCAGTGACTTTGCTGTCATAAGATGCCACTCAAACACCCCAAAATATTCACATCTGATCTTTCCTCACAAACCATGTTCCACTCTCTTCACTGTCTTAGTTGGGAGGTCCTGATCACCTCACCAGCCGAGCTAGAAAACTTTTAAATCATCATTCAGCTCCTCTGTTACCCTTATTCCCCAAATCCAGTCAGTTGTCCCTCTCTAACAGCACTTGAATCCAAGCATGGTGGCACACACCTATAACACCAGTACTTGGGAGGCTGAGACAGGGGGATCCCAGGTTCAAGGACAGCCTCAGCAACATAGCAACACTCAGCAACCTAGCAATATGCTGCTTTAAAAACAAAAAATAAAAAGGGGTGAAGCTTGGAGGTAGAATGCCCCCGAGTTCAATCCTCTAGAAACACACACACACACACACACACACACACACACACACACACACACACACACACAAATATATCCAAACAAAACAGACTTGAAAATACCAGCACTTGAAACCATTCTCAGTTCTTCCCACAGTCCAAGGCCATGGCGCCCAGTCAACCTTTGTTTGGGCTTCAGTGTGGGTGATGAGCTGCACCCAGGAGCCAGAGCAGTGTCAGTGTGGTGAGGTGGTTCTCAGCCATATTTGCACACCGGAGCATTTGCAAAGCTTTGAAAAATCCTCCCTCCTGGGCCACACCCTAGACTGCTTCAGAGTCTCGGGCTGTGACCTGATACCAGACTCTGTTAGAGCTCCCTGCAGTAGGTCTGCTGCACAGCCAGGGGTGCCACCCACTGCCACAGTGGGATATACTGCCCTTGTCAGGTGAAAGAGTCCACTGAGGGAGTGAGAAGAGATGATTCAGAAACATCAGCCATTGGCTTCCAAGTGTGCCACTGAGCCCTTGGGTTTGGCGTCCAGAGCCTCTGGACATCATGTTGACAGAAAGTACATTAGTGCAGGCTCCTCTTCTTCCTCCTTGCTTACTAATGCTTAGCTGTGGGCATTCAACCCAGAAATGGAAAAGGTTTGCAGGCGAGCCTGCACCTGGCCTCCGGAAAGGCTGTGGTTTTGGAGAGGGAGTGAGGCCTTGACCTAACTCAGGGATCTGCAATGTCTCTTAGAAGTTTTTCCTCAAACCCAAAATTTCACACAGCTACAACACACTTGGTAATAGAAAAGGATTCAGTTAATTGAGCAGGACTCATTTTTGTCTTAACAAGTTGGAATGAGTTCATCCACAACAGTTGTCCTGCTGTGGGTACATCACAAATCTGTTTTCTTTTCTTTCTCTTTAAAAATGTCTCCTGAATGACTTCATCAGCAGCGCTGTTGCTAGGCCTATATTTAGCAACAGAAAATCATACTCAGAAATACTGTCATTCTTTTTAAATAAGGCCTAACCACCCCTCTACACATGGCTGATACCAGAACCTTCATGTCTTGAGCAGAAAATTAAGCCCTCCTTGGGGGATTTGGAAAAACTGCACTCCCGCTGCAGCCCAGGCTCTTGGTGAGGAAAGGATCTTCGTTTCAGAGAATATGCTTTACATGTTATTGCAAAACTAGTATCATTCCCGCATACTGAAGCATCCCTGGATGAATTTCTTTCCCCTGTAGATAAACCCAGGGTGAGTGCTGCTCTTTAAATGTCAGTGCATTCGTTCTGGCTTCCAGGGCAAACCTTGTTGTATACTTATTGCTCCTCCCAGTGTCATCTGTTATGTTATCACAAAGTAGGGCAAAGTGAAGACTGTTGAGTACTGCAGCCAAATAAATGACAGTGAACTCTCTCCTGCCCTTCCATTTCCTTGTTATATGAGGTATTTTCCTGGCGCTTGAATGAAAAATAGTCAAGTTAATTTTGAAGTCAGAATAATCACTGACTCATGAGACCAGGTGCGGTACGTAGGGGAAACTGTACCTTCAGCCTCCCAATCAAGTGCTATGGACATGTCACCGCCCTCCTCCCCTGGGTGCCAAGGCGGTCACCTCGCTTGTGCCTGTGGTTCTGCCAGTACTGTTTCCAGTCAAGAGCTTTTGATGCAAATATTCCTCGAGCTCTGCAGAAGTGGTAGGATAGCCCCCAAACCCATTTACATTTTGTATCTGCAGTGCAGCAATGTTTATTATTATGGCCCTCTTTGAGAACATTTAGGTCAAAACTATTCACAGACTTTGTTAGCCTAATGGTCCTTTTATCTGTACAGTTATGGGGAGTGCAAGGTGCTATATGCATCCTTGGACCCGTTGCCCTCTTGCCATTGTGTAGGACCTACAGGCTGGGAGCCTCTCCCTCAGCTCCTGCTTTTCTGCAACATTCAGGATCCCCGATGATGGAAGGTGGTGTTTGGTCTCTGCACCTGATTATCTCTGTGTCTCTATGCACAGGTTTTGAGAACTGAATGCCTGAGATGGAACTAAAGGATAAAGCCAGGAAAACTCGGGGTTAATCTTTTGAGGCATGTAGTATATGTTTAAGTCATCTTCAGTACTGTCATACTGAATGTTTAAGGCCTGACAAAGATCAGCTTTGTGTTCCATAAAAACTTCCACTGGTCAATGTATGTCACGCTGAGCCATATTGCCATGTTACCACAAGCCTTCCCTCTAGTAATAATTTGTGTTTTGTTTTTTCCCAATAAGGATAACTTCAGTAATCTTATTGTGGTTACAAACCAGAGTTGAAACTAATTCTTACATAATGCTTGGCCTGACTTCCAAGAAAGCTAATGTTCTGCTGAAGCAAATGAAGTAATTTAATAAGTGCTTGAAAATCTTGCTCTGATTTTATGTGGGAGGGAAGCTTCATCTGTTTTTCTCCCCATAGCTCTGATGGTGTTTTAGATGAATACAAAAAAAAAAGGTCTGAGCTTTCTTTTACATATTATATAGTTTATATAATGCTTTATCCTTTTGAATGCAAATGAAACCAAGTTGATTTTTTCCATTTATTAAATAGAATGGATATAATATATTCACTCTAGAACAATTAGCTTCTATGATTTTTTTTTTTTTTTTTTTTTTGGTACTGGAGATTGAATCCAGGAAAATTTTACCTCCAAGCTATACCCCCAGCCCTATTTTTTTTTTTTTTTAATTCTTTATTTTGAAACAGGGTCTAAGTTGCAGAGGGCCTAAGTAGCTGAGGCTACCTGTGAACCCAGATCCTCCAGTCTCAGCCTCCCAAGTACTGGGATTACAAGCGTGCACCACCAGGCCCGGAAGCTTCTATGAATTTAAACACACTTATTTCTTAATATATCAGCCTAAGTAAAAATTGTATAGACCATCGTTTCAAAGGTAGTTGAGCCCTTAAAGATTCTTCTACTGTGGAGTGGAGGCAATTGCCTGGAATGGCATAGCAAGTAGGAAAGTATTAAAAGCAACACGTTTTCTCATAGAGAAATAGCTCCATTAAGGGTCAGCTCTGACATGAACTGAAGTGCTTCACAAAACATTTTTCTCTAAGAACATTACATTCCATGTGCATGCTAGTTAAGAATTATGTATTAATTGACTTGGGATTGCGCTTGTGAGCTGAGTAATAGTATTAACTTACATCTTACTCAAGCAGCTGGCTTCTTAGAGGCTTGCTCATTCACCCCTTGGCTGATTGAAAGGACTCATCCCCTAAACAGAGGATGGAGCCAGCCTTCAGGGATTCAAGCTGTTGATATAGAAGCCAGACCTTTCTACACACTTGTGACTCCAAGGTGGTTTCCATTCTTTTCTGCTTCCCAGAGTTAGGAAAGGCTTACTGAAAAGGAAGCATTTAAAGAGGAGTCCTAGAGATGAAAGAGCTTTGCAAGGAAAAAGGCAAGGAAGGGCATTCCAAGGATAAGGAAGATAACATGCAAAGGCCCAAGAGAATGTTATCTCATTAACCCTAAGATACTCAGTATTCCCAAAGATGAACAGGCCCTCTGTCAGCCCCTACAGCCTATCCCTGTTAGGGAGAGACTCCCTTATTCCAGATTAGTATGAGAACACACTCTGAATTTCTCCCTGAGTGAGCAGTGGGGTTGGGTTATCACAGTGGAGTAAAGCCGCTCTGCACATTACTTGGTAAGTGATTTGAATGTCTTTTTAGGCCACATCACACTGTCTAAAAGCCAACAGTTGCAGAGTGGGCTGAGTGGAGGTTGATACAGCTGGTATTGAGCTGGGCTGAGTTTGGGCACTGTCCTCAGGGAATCAGGCATGACAGTGATAACACCTCAGGAAGAGAGCTCTTGCCATCAACTATGAGACGGACCAGAAGGGAGAACTAGTACCAAGATGACCACCACCTGCGAGGTGACAGCCTTCCTCAGGGTATGAGACAGCCAGGGTTCAAACAAGTAAAGGGGAAGGCAGGGCAGGAACTAGGTGCGAGAATATGTGTAGTAAATGTGAAGGACCTGGTAACTAGTTGACCAGGTGTAGGAGTGAAAGAAAACATCAGATGGAGCCTTTCAAATGACGGTGCCCTTAAATACGAGAAGGCAGACAGCACTGACCTACAGTTTGGACAGGTTGAGTTTGAGGAATATCTGGAAGCAAATGTGATTAAAAAATAAAGTCCAGAAGACAGGTGGAAACAGAAATCAGGAGACGTGTCAGGGTCAGAAATAAGAGATTTGGAAAACATTTCTGTACAAAGGTGGTTGATGGTAGAGGCACTGCAAAGTGAGCAGGAGATGGGCAGACTCTCTCCCACAAGTAAAGGAAACAAAGATGAACACACTTGACCAAGGGTATTTTTAGTGTTTGGGAAGAAATTAAGAATTATGTATTAAATGAGACTTCAATGAGTATGTGAGCTAAGTAATGGTATTAACTTGTATCTTTATAACAACAATGCTCTAATCTCAAAGCATGAAATTTTGAGTATGATTATTACAAAAATCTGATTTGTATACCTGGCACGTAACAATAATGAAAAATTAACAATCTCAGAACCAATCTTTTTAGCTCCACTTAAACAGATGATCAGGTTCAAGCACTGGCACTTTCTATATTGCAGATTTCACAGGCCGTGTGAACTCTGCCTCGACTGTTAGTTCTGCCATTGTGGTGTGAAAGCATCCCTGGACAATACAAACACATGCAAGGACTGGGCTGCAGGCATTTACTGACCCCTAATGTCATCCACAAGAGCATCAATAACATGCATAATGGCACCACATACTCTTGACTAAATTCACAGTATTTCTCATTTGTCAAAAAGTAGAGCCAAGCCGGGCGTGGTGGCGCGCGCTTGTAATCCCAGCATTCGGGAGGCTGAGACAAGAGGATCCGGGTTCGAGGCCAGCCTCAGCTACCTAGTGAGGCACTCCGCAACTTAGTGAGACCCTGTTTCAAAATAAAGAATAAAAAATAGGGCTGGGGGTGTAGCTTGGAGGTAGAGTACCCCTGAGTTCAATCCCCAGTACCGCAAAAAAAAAAAAAAAAAAAATTAGAGCCAAACATTCTAGTTGTGGGTTGTTCATAGTCCATCATATATGAGGATTATGCACCTACTAGTTACTGTATGTGCCAAAGGGCCCACCCCCAGCTCTCCTGAGTATGCTTGCCTTTCCAAGGTGACATCTGTCCTTGAGAGTTCTGCACAGGCACAAATTACATGCAGCTTTTCAGAGATGTCTTCAGTAGGGTGGGGCAGGAAGGGGAAATGGAGCACACATGTAAAAGCCAGAGAGCCTTTGAATATAGCTAGATCCTAAGTATAACACAAATTGAAAATGTTATATCATCTTGCAACCCTAACCATAGTAGCACAACCAAAAGATGTTTAAAGGCTGTCAGTTACTCGCCCTGTGGAACTGGGTATCGCAGTCCCAGAAATGGGCTTATTTCTGATTTTTAAATATTGGTACTGTAAGCTGTTTATTAACACTTTGACATTGTTTTCATTTTGATTTTCAGGGGAGCCCTAGAAGCTTACGTTCAATCAGTGAGAAACAGAGAAGGCAAAGAATTTGCACCAGTCTATCCCATAATGGTTCAGCTGCTTCAAAAAGCTATGTCGGCTCTTCAGTAATAATGTGAAATCTTTGTTAATCTATATATTGTGCTAACCCACTCAAAGTGGGAAGTTCAGTGATACCTCTAAAGACAGCTACTTCCCACCATTTAAGATTGTAATAGATCTTGCTCCACTTATCTCTTTAGTATAAAATGTCAAGAGGTTCATCATCACAACAGACCTGATTTTTCAAGCACTTTTTTTCTCGTGATTTCAGATTCTTGTACAAGGCTAAAATGTCTTTCCCATTACATAACTGAGTTCCCTTATGGTTACACATAAAGTCCCTACTGCTTTTAAAGGGCTGCGATCAAGTTACATACTATCCTACTTCCCCTAACCTGCCTCATCCTTCACTAAATGAATGTGTAGCCCAGTAGTTCCCAAATATGGCTGCACATCCACATCACTGGGAAAGTTTTTAAAAATCCTGTTGTCCAATTTCTTTCCTTACTAATGAATATGGGAGCCAGGCATCAATACTTAATATATATCCCCAGAGTGATTCAACATGCAGCACAGTTTGATAACCTGACTTCAGATTCTTGTACAAAGCTAAAATATCTTCCCCATCACAAAACTGAGTTCTCTTATGGTTACAAAGTCCTCAATGCTTTTAAAGGACTGCAATCAAGTTACTGGTGTATCCCAAAGCTAAAACATATTGTTAAAAATTTAAGTATTTAAATATCATACTGTATCTTTAAATGAAGCAAGGTTTTCTTTATACTTTGTCATTTTATTAAAAGTGGAAATTAGGGGCTGTTCAACCTTGTAACAAAAATAACTTAAAAATAAAAGCTTTTCTTCTATAGAGATTCTCTAAAAATAATAATCTAAGTCTATTTTTCTATTGCCCTTGTCCCGATACTAACATTCTCTAATTTTAAAATCCCTTCAACAATCTAATTCTAAAATCGAAAGGTCTTCTGGGTTAGGAACTTACTTGGTTTTCCATTTCCTTTTCTTCTGATAACTCATCCATAAAATTCAGTCAAGATCAAGCCGGGCGTGGTGGCGCACGCTTGTAATCCCAGCATTCGGGAGGCTGAGACCAGAGGATCCGGGTTCGAGGCCAGCCTCAGCTACCTAGTGAGGCACTCTGCAACTTAGTGAGACTCGGTTTCAAAATAAAGAATAAAAAAATAGGGCTGGGGGTGTAGCTCAGAGGTAGAATGCCCCTGAGTTCAATCCCCAGTACCGCAAAAAAAAAAAAAAAAAATTCAGTCAAGATCAATCAGAAGTCAGAGGTAAACTTTTTTTTTTCATTTTATTTGAAATAATATACAAGAATATAGTGTGCAAAATTGAGGGGCAACATCATGAAGACGTGTAATGAACTGAAATCAATTTTACAGTTGTGATTCCTAACCAGAAACACCACTTGGTAAGTAACATGAAAAGCCATGATTGTAGCTCAGAGCAAAAGCAGCTGTATTGCCAATGTATTTGCTCTAATTTTAGATAGTTGGAGGAAAGTAAAGTGCAAGTGTTGCACTGCAATAAGTGCAAAGTCTGCCCCCACCGTAAAGATATGATGACAAAATATATTTAAGATATGTGGCTGAGGAGATATAGAACACAAAGTTAAAAATACAATGGTGTCAACTGTTAATAGCACCATTACAGTGACTATATCCCAATGCTATTAACTAACTTTACCTTGGCCCGGACTAAGTCTCCACTGGAAATAATGGACGAATGCTGCCACCTGGTGCATAAACTCAGCATGCCCCTGGTAACTGCAGCAGGTGGCTCTTTTCGCTGGGACAGCGACACCATCCACCTGCCACATGTTATGTTGTCTCTTGGCACTGGCCAGACTAAGAGCGCCTGTGTTTGGCACAGATGCTGGGCCATGTGGTGGGTGCTCGTGGAAAGGCCAACTCCCAGCTGTTGCTTCATTCCATCATGTGTACAATACAGATTAATAAGCAGTAAGGAGCCAATGTATAAACAGCAGTTACATATTTTTAAATTCCCCTTTCATACAATTTAAAATAGAACATGTATACACTTCTCTTTTTCTACTGTACTTTTAGCACCACAGGATATCAATTTTCAAGCCTATATTACCTGATAGACATACATGAAGTTTGGAAGGAAAATAAGGCAATTTGGTTTACAATGTTGATAGTTTTAGCATACTTAATGCTCTAATAGAGAAAGCAAATCCTCACTCATATTATTAAATCATTTCAAGACTCAATGCTATCAGTATCTTATGGTCACACAAATTCAGGACAAATGGTGAGACCTGGATCTTCTTAAGTCTTTCCATCAAGAGTCAATGTTTATGCAACTATAGACTTAAGAACATAAGCATCCTGGTTTAATGTTGTTGTGAGCCCTGTGGAAATAAAATTAAACTCGGTAAATGTTTACATATCAATACATAGTATTTCTATACATGAAAGCTCGCTCAGCTGGTGTAGGGTAACATAAGTTTACTATTTAAAACAGATTGCTTTCTCAAAGATGATTTCAAAGTCTGTTAATATCTGATAACTCAAGCAACCACAAAATTTATGAAAATGATGAGATGGACTAGGATGAACCGAAAAGGGGATATAGGTAAAGTCAGACCACATGAATTCTACACTAATAAAAGCTTAACTTCCAAAATCTAGTTCAGCCACCTTTGCATTTGATAGCTGACTACTACTTTAAAAGAAATTCTTGAAAAACTTCAGCAGATGTGAACTGCATGTTACCATAAGAATGGGCATTTTAAAAATGAATTTAAAACATCCTTAACCAGCTCTATTACTGACATCTTTATTTTTCAGCATTTTAAATTGAGCCCATTTTGTTCTATCATGTGAATTCTCTTGCAAGTAATCTAAAAAGACTAACAAAAGATATTAGTCTAAGTAATGGAAAAGTTCTAAAAACAATCTATCCAAGACAGTGTTGTTATGGTACAAACTTGATCACCACCCTTCTTGGGCCTATTTCTTCTTGAGGTTTTTAATCTAGAAATTCTGTGCTAATGGCAGAAGTTCCTCTCCCCCATGAATGTCAGTTAATGAACCCCCACACAGCCATCTTCGTTAGCCTCTCATCAATTAAGGAAGGAAAGGCTGGTAAGACATGCCACCAAAATAAGAGAAATCTTTTACTGGGTATTAATGGGTTAATGGTGCCCATCTTCCAATCCAACTAGAAATACTACATTGTAAAATTATCTTTCAATCTCAATATTTAGGACAAACATTCTTTTTAAGTTGGCTTAAGATTTCTACTTTCCATATTAAGGCAGTCTTTCCCTGTGTGAAGATTTACTAGGTTTTGAAGTATAAAAATGCTTAAAAAAAAAAAAGCCAGGTGTAGTGGCACATGTTTGTGATCCTAGCACATGGGAGGCTGAGACACATGTGGCCTCCACAACTTAGTGAGACACTGTTTTAAAAAGTAAAATAGGGCTGAGGGTGTAGCTCAGAGGTAGACAGCCCCTGGGTTCAATCCCTAGTACCACACACAGAAAGCTAAAAGATTGTAACAATTCATCTGACATTCCAGTATACCTCTGGGGATAAGTCAAAATCATTTTAAACAGCTACTTGCTGAAACGTACTGAATTGGTTCTTTTCCTTTTCCAACAATCAGGATTTAAACGTTTTTGTTCTTCAGCCAAAGCCTTTGCTTCTAATGTATACATCCTCCTCTCTTCATTCTTCATTTTCTTCCACCTGTCACCAAGGATCACACTTATGGCTCTGTAAAATAAATATTCACACAATATTGAGGAATTTTTCATAAAATTTATGTCAGGTGCTGCTAATTCAGACAGAAATGTAAAATGAAAAAGGAAGACAATAATCTTGTCAATACAGAGAAAGGTCAAATCTGTCACAGCCATTTCCAACTAAATCCCAAGTCACATGGTCCATTTATCATAATCTTGACAGTTTAAGCCTCTTAAAATAGAGCCAATATTCCCAACTGCCAGAGGACATCTAAAATCAGATATTCTTAAAAAAAAAAAAATCAAAAATCAGATAATTGAGAAGTTTTTAATTTTTTTTGTTTTTTGTTTTTTTGATACTGGAAATTGAACCCAGGGCATTCTACCTCTGAGCTACACCCTCAGCCCTTTTTATTTATTTTGAAACCAGGTCTCACTAAGTTGCTGAGGTTGGCTTTGAACCCACGATCACCCTGTCTGTGCAGGCTCAACAAAAAGCTTACACATTTAAAAAAAAAAAAAAAAAAGTTTTTTTTTTAATTTCAAAGAAAAAGCCTAAATTACCATTGGCTATATATCCTGGTACATCAATTTTTTTAAAGTGTGTGTGTGTGTGTGTGTGGTACTGGAGATTGAATCCAGAGGCATTCGACCTTCGAGCTACACCCCCAGTCCGATTTTATTTATTTGGAAACAGGGTCTCACTAGGTTGGTGAGTCTCACTACTTGCTGAGGCTATTCTTGAACCTGTAATCCTGTCTCAGCCTCTTAAAATATCTTTAATGTGTAAAAGCAGACAATATTCAGTATCAGTAGCATAAAGAAATCAACTTGTATTAAGAGCTACTCTTACTTTCTGTGATGATCTTTTTTTCACTTACGCAACCACAGTGAAATTAATGATGCTTGACTGTTTGTAAGTTTATTGCTTATGATGAAATCAAGTAAACCTTAGGTCATATAGTTACTGAGAAACTGGATTAAACTCAAAGGGTAAGGGGAAGTCAAATTGACAGGATACATTTTAACAGACATTTGGAACTGCTTTTCAATTTGTATTTGTCACTGCTACCATGCCATTAAAGTGTCACCCAGGACATACAGAAATAATAACTTGCCTTTCTACAAAGAGCTTTTTATTTTCTGTGGCACTGGGATCATTGAACCCAAGGGTGTTCAAACCCAAACTACACCCCAGCCTTTTCTTATTTTGTCTTACTCTCCCAAGTATTGGGATTATACATGAAGAGCTTTTAACTATTTCATGACATTCACACAACATAGAAAACCCTTAATGACTGCACAAAGTAAAGAAGTGATTTTACAATGACTGAAAAGACAGAAAGATAGGCATCTGTGCTTTAGAACAGTAACCACATAAGCTCTTGCTACTTAAAAAGTATTTAACAAGTATATTTGTCTTTTTATCCACTATGTCAATGCAATTAAAGGTGGTATTACATCTTCATTAAGCACCAAGTTTTATAGCTTTTTGGTTAAAGGTACCATATTAACAGTTGACATATTTCCCAGTTAAACAATTAAGAAACAGTCATACACACACCCCTATCTCCATCTTCCAAACTATGAAATGTTTTCCAACAGGACAGTTATGTGACACTTAGGAAATAATTTATATTTCTTAAACATAATGGGTAATGTAAGGGTAAAATGATACAGTCTGCAATCTGTATCACAATAAAAATGTATCTACTATCTACACATTCACTTTTGCAGTCAATTTTTCATTCAGATTGATGTTTATGCCAATGTAGAGCATTTATCTTTCTATCTATTATGGTCTCTATTCCCTCAGTTCACCCCCAAATGAGAGATAATTTATTCACTGAATTAAGAAATACCTAAAGAAAGAGAAAAATAATCTAACTTCATTTTATTTATAGATAGGTACATCTGATATCCTTTGATATTAAATGATTACATGAGAGCAATGCTAAAACACAAAGAAAAACATAAGATCTATGAGTAATAAAAGGTATAACCTGATATAGCAATCCTAAAAGACAAGAAAAGTGAAATTCATACTCTTAATTCAATTATCCAGAACTATAAATAAATCCAGAAAGCATCCGTGCTGACATTCAACTGTTTGGGGATGCCTTATTAATGTACTATAAGGAACACAAATCCTGTATCTAAATGTCAAAGGACATGTTTCCTAATTCAGTATCAGATATGTGCAAAGAGAAACATAACCCTCTACCTGTCAATAAATCTCCAAGGCTGATCATTTTCTCAGGGAAAAAGAAAAATAAGCAGCAACGAAAAAAGGAACAAGGTATAAGTCATTCTTAAAATGCCTTTAAATTCTAAAACTATATTTATGAGAATATCATATACCAGTCATCAGAGTAGACTTCAAAATTGAAGTTTTAGAAAACAATTAAATCCACTTTAACTGATGAAGTGGAAACGTAGAAGTTTAGGGTAATCAATGCCCCAAATCACACAAGTCATAGTTCCAACAGTTAAAAATTTCAATGGTATCGAACAGACCTGTAGAATATTTGGTGAAGTAATTCTATACTATGGATTCTTTTTTTTTTTTTCCCTTGCAATACTGGGGATTGAACCCAGGGGCATTCTACCTCTGAGCTACACCCCAAGTCTTATTTTTTATTCTTTATTTTGAAACAGGGTCTCACTAAATTGCAGAGTGCCTCACTAGGTAGCTAAGCCTGGCTGCGAACCCGGATCCTCCGGTCTCAGCCTCCCAAATGCTGGGATTACAAGCGTGCGCCATCACGCCCACCTTATGCTATGGATTCTAACGAAATAAAACAGATACCTTTAAGACTAAGCTATTACAGTATTATGTGTAATATTATGTAATAGAAACTAACATGTGCGCATGTGTGTGAGAATCTATACACTCCCAAAGATGCATTTAAGATGGGAAGCTTCTCTAAAATGTAAATAACTACTTAGAATTCAAACCTTAAGACATTCCAACCTGGATTCACAACTGAACTGAACGTTAATAATCATTTGACTTTTTTAATACTAAGTATAAAGGAAATGGTAGTTTTGATCTTCAGAAAAACAAGATGACTAGAAGATAACTTTAATATATGGAAAATGTGATTGGTTTCAGAGTGACAGAATACTTCTGTTCATCTTTTTTTCTGACCTCCACTGAGGACAACTCAGTCTTTTGACAAATCTGCCAGACTTGCTACAAATTGCTAATGTCTATACATTCCACTGTAAGACTCAGCTATAAAATCCTTGAGATCTCACACAAAAAAAGTGTCTTTTCTATAAGGACAGAACTACTGATTGTTAGAACTGTCTTCTAACAGGTAAATGACATTTATTGTTCATTGAAAAAAAAAAATTACACAAGACCCTACAAATTCCTCTTAAAAATCAACCTAATAGAAAGAATCAATGAAAGCTATTGAAGAGTAAGTTTACTTAACATTCCAGTTACTGTGAATTGCAGGAACGTGTTATTCAATAATTGTAATCAGAGTGCAATGTTTACCTGTTATCTTTCCCTGGATACATCTGAGTATATTCAACTCTGTATTTTTTGGCAAAAAGCATGAAGGCATTCATTGGTCTTTTGCACTTATTAGGAGAAGTGGCACTCACAGTCCCTGAGCTGTGGTTTTTGACAGCTTTAGCATACAAAGAATTAGAAGAGAGCTGTGATGATCCAGGCGAGCCACAGTTTTTACTGAATCCAGATCCTGCAAAGTCTTGACCACCAGGTCCTCCACAAGACAAAGATGCACGACGCTGACGAGCCATACTACTTAATACATAAACTGCAGAAGAATCCATAGGTGTGAAGTCATAGCTAGAAAATTAAAACCAACAACAACATGGTTTTAATTCAATTTTTTTTTTTAAAAAAGGCAAGATTAAAAAAATACCTTTAACATCTATAGTTGGAAATTTCAACATATCTACCCTTATATAGTATTAACAATGACTTCAATGACTTTTGCCATTGATAGTTGCTTGTACAATAAAATTTTAATTAAAAAACCTCTGCAATACAAAAGTTAAAGACTCCAAGCCTCCCCAAAGAATCTGTTATAATCAGTATTATTTTATTCATAGCAAGTAACTCCTCCAGATCTCACACAACCCATTTATTTAGATTCATTTAAATCTGATTTCTTGTCTAAAGGAGAACCTAGAGTACAACATTAAAATGGAGTAGCAGGGCAAGCCTAAGAACTAACTACTACAGAGGACAGAACATTAGATAAGGGCAGCCAAAAGCTATTAAATGTGGCTAATGGAAATTAAAATCCACAGTAATCATGTAATCTGTGTAGGTGCACAGAGTCCTACACTCATCAGTCCTCCAGAAGGCCCTTCACATGTTACAACACAGCCTACTGTCTTAAAAGCTCATAGTAAAAACCTACCTTTATCAAGAAAGGCCACATTTTAAGTTCTGTAAGTTTAGTTTACATAGGCATGGTACTAAGCTATCCATATTTTCTCTCCTCAGTAAGTCTGCTTGAATACCACTATTAACTCCTCTTTTACATAGAGAAACAGGCTAAGAAAGGTTAAGTATTATTCACCCAAGGATGCACCTCTAGGAATAACCCAGAGCTGCCCTCTTCAAAGCCCTAAGTTTCCTCACCATTACATGGGCATTTCTACTGGCTAAACTCAAAGAGAACAAATCATAATCATAATACCTGAAAATATTAGCTGAAAATTAGAGATGAAATGGACCACATCCTAAAGATACACCAGCCAAAAGAATTCTCTTTTGTTTCAACTCTGATAACTTTTCCTGCCTACACTTTGTCTTCTTGGCAGAAAATCTTTTATTCTGATGTATGGTAATACATCAAAGTAGGTTGATATTACCTATAGGAATAGAAGTAAAGCTAAGCAGATGCTATTCCTCTCTTCTATTAATTTATTTGTTATTTATTAATTTATTTATACTGGGGATTGAACCCAGGGGCATTCTACCTTAGAACTACAACACCAGCCCTTTTTTTTTTTTGAAACAGGTCTCACTGGGTTGCTGAGAGTCCAAGTTGCTGAGGCTAGCTTCTTCGAACCTGCAATCCTCCTGCCTCAGAAACTTGCAAGTATTGGGATTACCAGCATGCAGCACCACGTCTGGCTTCATATCTTCTTTTCTTAAAGTCATTACATGAAATAAATGTATATAAACTTACTTCAAAATTAATGAATGCTGAGAAATCAAATGTTATGCTATTTTCCCCCACTAGGAGTCCAACTTTTATGAAATATCCTAACCGCTCTCATACAAAGTTTAAAAAAACGCCAAACTTAGGCATTATAAATGAATTGAACACAAAATTATTCATCTGTTCTGAAGAAAACTGTTAAAATTTAAAATACCAGATGACCCGAGGTAATTGGAAAACTCTAGAGACACAATTTTACCATCTGTTCCCATTATGGATACCACTGAACCAGTCTGAAACATCCAAAGAATTTAGGATTGTGACACAAAGCATTAATAAATGATACAGAATATCTCCTAAAATAGCTTTATCTTTTGCTCTCTCTCCTTAGTTACACATCTTTCTCTTCCCTGACCCACCTGTAGAGTTCCTCAAATATGCCTGTTACAGGCCTCCGCCTCCTGGTACATGCCATTCCTTAAGCCTAGAATGCCCTTCCTCACCTTCACTGTTTAATCATTACTCTTGAAGGCAAACTCTACAATAATGTAGTGCTCATTAACCAAGTCACACAGATTAACTCATTTAATCCCTCTTTCACAATTTTCCTCATTTTACAAATGGTTTTTTCTTTCTCTTCATTTTTTAAGTTGATTAACTTAGCAAAGCTTCCACAGCAAAGTTATTGCAGGGCAAGGATGTGAACATATAAGCAGTCCAGTTCTGGAGCGTATGTTCCTACCATGCCACAGTGCCTCTCATTCAGCATGCACGACGATGTATATATTTACTAATCCATTTCCTTCACTAGAATAGACGCTAAGAGGCATGCCATGTCTTAGTTTACTTTATATTAGTCCCAAAGAACATCATAATGTAAAATTTTATCTGAATTCAAATCCCAGCTCTGCCACTTATTAGTGAAATGACTTTTGGGCAAGTTAAAACCATCTAGCCTCAGTTTACTTAACTGTAAAGACTACACACGTTATGGCAGTGTTGTTGAATGAACAATAATGTAAAACACTTAAGGCAGAGGCTGGCACGTAGTCTTATTCAAGTAGGGTTATTTGTTGTTATTGTATAACTGGCCTAAATGAATAGGTGAATACTAAATTCTTCACAAGGTAAAAGCTTGAAATAGGCTTGTTCCTTAAGACTTTCCTTTTCCATCCCAATAGGGTAATGAAGATTGAATCAGTAAACATAGTAGGAACTCAGTAAGCTGCTAAATTGTCACATTACCTGAACAGAAATGTCAACCTCACAAGGGAAAGTTGGCCTCAATTCTCAATGTGTCAGAATGAGATTCTTCAAATCTGCTCTCACTTGGGAGTTTCTTTTTTTTTTTTTTGGTGTGTGTGTGTGTGTGTGTGTGTGTGTGTGTGTGGCGGTGGGGGGGGGGGGGGGGGGGGGTGTACTAGGGTAGAGCCCAAGGACGTTATACCTCTGAGCCACACCTCCAGCCCTATTTTATTTTTTGTTTTGAAATAGGGTCTAAGTTGCTGAAGTTAGCCTTGAACCCACAATCTTACTCTCAGCCTCCCAAATACTAGGATTACAGGTGTGGTGGGAGTTCCTTTCTACAGCAGAGGCTCAAATTATGTTTAATGCTCAACAATTTGTTGACTTCTGGCTCTTAGCAAGCTAGATACTACTTTCATATGCTTTTCTGTAAGTTATGATCCAAAACCTTGCCCCAAATCCCTAAGTGTCCCTGAGAATTTATTCTGGGGTTTTGGACCAAGTTTCTTCTTCTTACTTTTCTTTCCCTTCTTGCCCTCACTATGCCAGGTATCTTCTCCCTAAGCCCCCAAGTCATAATCTAATCACAATCCTCAACGTTTTCAAAGCTTCTTCTGGATGAAACTGCCCATTCCACTCCTTTGCAGGGAGAGAAGAGCGTAATGCTATTGTCACTCACCCGTAAACTGAGACAACTGACCAAGGTCATATTGAATTATTTATCAGGAGCAAGGGATAAAAACTTCCTCTCTGAGAAAGGTAGGAAATAGGCAGCTAAGTTTTCCTTTCTGCCTTGAAGAATGAAATTTTATACTAATATTGACAAATTTTTTAAATGTACAAAATTTAAAAAGCATAAAAATAAATACTAGTAGTAAACCCAAAGTCTAAATTAAGAAATATATTTCTAGTATCACTAAAATTCCTTGTCATCCCTAAATATCCCCTTCTCCTAAATGGTTTATCAACAATTTTAACAATAATGGTCATAAATACTATATGGTACATTACTATAATGTTCATTATATTAACATAAAAACATTCTTCCTATAAAAAGACTTAACATTAACAGGCCAGACTACCATCTACTTAACAAGGTTGGCCCTTGATTGGTATCTAAAACTCAGATTTCAGGAGAGTTCTCATCATTCCCACAACTGGTAAGAGTAGCTTACTGTGCTTAAACTATGTACAAACAGTACTCTGAACACCTGATTTCCTTTCAAAAGTTTGGAATCTGGAACATGCAATGTAGAGGTAGCCTATGTGACCAGCTTTCAGTATATATCCTGGGTCCTGAATATGTAACAAACTTCCCTGAAAGAAAGTATTTGCTGTCAGAACTCACTGTTGGGGGAATTAAATGTATCTGGTGTGACTCCAATGGGAAAGGATCTGGAAGCCCTGTTTTTTTCCCTTTCCTGATTTTACTTTGTTCCCTTTTACCATTAATAAATCATAGTCACAGGTAAAAGTGTATGCTGAGTCTCATGAGTCCTCCTACCGAATTACTGAATCTGGGGATGGTCTTGGGGAACCTGAAATAATTATGTATATTATATATGATAAACAAGGCTAACGTAATTATATGTGATATAATTATGATTTATCAGATATATTTCTAAAGAACATGATTCTATAAAAATTGAATCATACTATGTTTCTGAGACTAATTTTTACTTAATGTTTTTTAAATTGACCCATGTTTTAAAATGTGTAGTAACTAAGGCTCATTCATCTTCCACTGATAAAAAGAATTCTACTGTATAATTGTATCATAGTTTGTGGTAAAATCCAATTAATCAGTATTGATGTTGTTTCCATATTTTTGCTGTCCTGACAATACAGCTATGAATTTATTTACAAATCTAGAAGATAATGTGCATATCTGCTTATGAACTGATTGTACATATCTACAAAAATTTATTTCTCTAGAGTATATATATAACAGAGGAACAGAACTACTGATATTCACCATTAAAAAATAAACCAAATTATCTCCCCAAACTTTCCTATCTGGTTACATTCTTACCAAAATATAGGAGTTGTCACTGATATACATCTTAAGAACATTTAACTCAGTTCTTAAAATTCTGTCTTATTTTTCTGCAGTTTTTCAAAGTATGTATGTCTGTATGTATGTATGCATGTGTGTTTGTGTAGGTGTGTGTGTGTGTATATGACTGAAATAGCATTTAGAATCCCAGTAAGTCTAGACCTTAACTGAGCAAATGGTATGTGTCAGGTCCTATCCTAGCTGCTTTTTAATTAAGTCTCGTTTATCCTTACAGTATATAAAATATATTAACCTTATATAAAACTGAATGAAATTAAATCTGTAGGACAAAAGGAACTCCTGAAAATTCTCTACTTTGTGCCCACACATACATATGGATTTAATAATGATCCTGATTAAGGAAGTTCATGTATCTAATACAGACTTTCTTTGGGTACCTTCCAGGAACATCTAGATGATCAGCTCTCCCAGTCTGTCCAGGAATGAGGGGTTTCCAGAGATCTTGGGCTTTTAGTGATAAAATTAAAAATGTCCCACATAAATTGAGACAGTTGGTCAGCATTCCTGAGATTTAGGACTCCTTGGTTCTTGTCATATTCTACCACTTAGTAGTAAGATAATAGTAGTAGTAAGATAATCTCAGGAAAAACTTCTTTCCTTGCTTATTCTTTCTCATCAGTGTCAATTTTTAGCCAGTTTTATTTGTTAAATGATCAAATCAAATCAAAATGAGTATTAAACAAAGATGCAATTAAGTACCAAGAAAAAAAAAGGATAAACTAAGAAAAACATTAAGAGATTTATGGCCTGGTTAAAAACAAATAGTCAGATACAGCTTTTTATTTATTTACTTACTTCAGGTACTAGGGACTGAATCCAGGGCCTTGTGCATTGATCTACATCACTATCCCTTTTTAAAATTTTACTGAGGAAGGGTCTTACTACATTACCCAGACTGGCCTTGAACTTGTGATCCTTCTGCCTCAGCTTCCTGTGCCCAGTTGCAGTTTTTATGTAATTGCTGATGTATTAATAACTCTTGGTCACATAACGTGAAATTCTTCCTAATCTAATCCTAAATATTTTATAAACTCACCTTTCTTATGACTATTTTATACAAAACCCATTAGCTTTTATTCTTTAATTACCTAATATTTTTTCATGTGATCATATTTATATGATTCTACACATCTGCATTTTCTTCTAGGTAGTTCTTTTATGATTTCAAATCTTTAATTTTAACTTCCTAAATGTTTGGTTTGGTAATCACTAAGTAAATAAAGGATAAACTTTAACAGAAAAAAAAAATTAGTCCAATATTACCTTTTAAATGTATCAAAAACACCTGAATCATCAAAATTAATGGCATCGGGGTGTCCAGGAGGTAGACATACATCTCCAATATGAATTTCACAACATGGAATGCCATGCTGCACCACAGTCAAGCTTGGGTAAAATGATGACCAACCTAAGGTTAAACAACAGTTGCATGAAGAATGAGACAGGAAGTACCCTAAGCATGTTATAAAAGACACATTCCTGTATCTTAAAAATAAAAAGTTATTATTTGAAGTCCCAAGAGATTTTCTAACACAAGTCAAGGATCTTTGCAAATACTTAGATAAATTTGTCTTTTGGGCAATGTAAAAGCCCTCCAAAAGTAGTTTAATTCAATATTATATTTTATAAATAGATCTCTATCAATCAGTCCTTCTATAAATCTATAAGATAGTGGGTGATAAATGATGATGAGACCATGAAATAGTCTCTGAAGTATTAAATTATGTTTAAGGTAGTGTTAGTGTAATAAGGCTCTGAAGAGTGACTCAGGTTTAGGGCATATTTGGTAACTGTCTACCAAAATATGATTACCAGAATACTCCATTCTTCAAACTATACCAAAAGAGTAGAGTGCTTACTATACTAGGCTACATGAATCTGAAATGTCTCCTATTTCCATGCAGTAGAGTTCTACCCAGCTACTGCTAATATACTTAAAGCACTATTATGTATTATCAGAAGAATTTGCTATGGTAATTTTATTTCATTTGAATAAATTTTCCTTCGAATTTTTTAATCATCTAAGCCACAAGACATAATTACAGATTTAAAAAGCACTCTTTAAGAAGTTACCACAAATTCAAATGAAACCCTACCTTTATTTTTAACATAGAAAGGGTGGTCCAGCTTACACTCTACAGTAAGTAAGCCATCTTCTACTGTACCAGGATCAAAAGTCAACTTCAGTACAGATTCACCAAATGATACACTTTCTTCATGTGATAACAACTTTAGACCATCAGAACCAAAGCCCTGAAAACACATGCACAGAGTGAATTGGAAACATTCAACACATAATGAAGTTCCCATTATGCAAAAGACTTTGTGGAAAAGGTAAAAATAACCAAGACAGGATCACTGGCTATAACGAGTTTTTGACTGGGCAGTAAACAAAAACATATATAAAAGCAATTATAATACAGAAGGCAAACTGGAATAGGCACCTTCACTCAAGTATTAATAATGTTGATAGAGTTTTAGAGTAAAGGAAGACGCCAATTCCAGGAGGGAGAATAGAGAGGATTTTCAGTTCCACTTAAACTCAGACTTAAAAGATAAATGAAATTCAGAACTACATTTTGATGTGAGACTATTAAAATATATATATATTAAAAAAAAAAAAGAACTTCAGAGAAGTAGAAGAACATGTTTTGCACTAGGAATAGTTGGATTTAATGGTTTCTTTGAGGGGTACTGAGCATTTGCTAATAATACAAGGTTTAAATTCACACTTGAGACAGATAAGGCTAAAAAGGAGAAGCCAGTTAGTAGAGATATCTTAAAGATAGGTAAAGTGCTTAAACTTTTCACTTGGAAGATATTGGGAAGTGAATGGAAGTATTTTTATTGATAGACTCAATTTTAAGATGATAATGACTGCAAAATGAGAAAAGAACTCATTTTCAATTGTGAGGGCATAATTAGAGATATATATTATAGGCCTGAATTAAGTGCTATGGTGGCAGAAACAGACTAAATTAAATGAATATTTATTGAACGAGGTGTATGTGTGTGGGGGTACTAGGGATTGAACCCGGGGGCATTGTACCTTGGAGCTACATCCCAAGCCATTTGTTGTTTTGAAAACAGGATCCTGCTAAGATTCTGAGAGTCTTGCTAAGTTGCTATGGCTGGTTTCAAACCTGAGATCCTCCTGTCTCAGCCTCCCAAGTACTGGGTTAAAGAGGTATGTCACCGCACTCAGCTTATTGAGCATTAGTACATGCCAGTGGTAGGCTCTGACATTAAAAAGGCATGATCCTTATCCTTGAATTCACAGAAAAACAAACATGCCATAGCCTGCTTATAGTATCAAATCATTACTATACTGGCATGAATAAAGTAATAAATGAGAGAGTAGAATGACTCTTAAAATTCTTATGACAAAAGAATCAACTGAATATGAAGAGGAAAAAAAGAGAATAGTAAAAGATAATTTCATGGTATTGAATCTGGTCATATAGAAAGATAATTTAAAAGAATGGAGAAATTAAGCTAGGAAGGGAAGATGTATACAGTTTTGGTCATACTAAGCTGAGTTTCAAAAACTAATTGCTATTTCATACACAGATATCTAATATGCAGATGAAAATGTGCAGGTAAAGGTTATCAATATATGGCTATAAATAATCAAATTATAGAACCTTCTACCTCTTAAAGCTACATGAGACTTTAATTCAGTCTCATTTTACAGACCAGGAAGCTAATGCCCCAGCAGGGTTAACAATCTAAGGTCAGTCACACAAGCAACTGCTAGAAGAGCTAGAGAGAAGGCCCAGGTTCCCTGAGTCCAAATCCAGAGTGCTTTCCACAGGATGCAGAGAGGTACTGCCCACATTATCAGCAGACAGACACTAATGAGAAGAGTGAAGAAGGACAGAACTCTGTCTTACATTTGACCTTGTGGGCAGACAAGCAGCAGTCAAAAAAGACTGAGAATTGGGGCACTATTATGATACAAGGGTAAGACAAGGGAAGACAGTGTCAGAGTAATCAACTGTGTCACATGTTGCAAAGATGTCAAATAGAACAGGCACAGGTCCCTGGTCCTAGAAATAAGAATATTATTAGCAAACCTTGAGACAATTTTAACAGAGTAGTAGAGGCTATAATCAGCTACTATATTTTTAGAGTGAAAAGTAAAAGATGGGGACCCTAAAGGAAACCAAGTTGAAATTATTTCTCTCACGTATATTAATCAAGAGGAGAAAACTGAATTGAAAAAAGGAATTTTAAGTACACACACTTCACATCCCCATTTTCTCTGCCTACAACAGAGATGGGGAAATTGAACATTTCAAAGTCAAAGGTCTCAAAAGACATTTATCCTAATGTTGCTTACCATTGCTTTTACTTACCAATTTACAAAAAAATAGTGTTCTATAGAATAATTTACAAAAATAAGACTATAATCACTCTCCATTACCTACAGGGGAATTAACCACTGTGTAGACCACCTAAAATAAGGCTTTGATTATTTATAATGACAATTTAGTTTCTCCCAACATAAAATGTATAAAACAAACAAAAAAGTGCTAAGATATATACTCTTTATCCCACTAAGAAAGTATAATTAGAAAGGTAAACCTACAGTCATTGCTCCTGTCTGTCAGACTAAACAATGGGTGACCAAAAGACCTTTACCTAAAATTTAAGATGCCACTTAAACATGAAAATAAAAAGAATATCCCCACAGATTAACAATAAACCTTATGTTTCATTTTGAAAAATTTTAAATCAACCTTGTGAGTGCCCATTTGGAGATCTTCCTCATTATCACAGCCTTCAGCTCTAGCAAAATCTTCCACATCTTGCCATTCCTTATTGCTTCCCTTATGAAAGCACAGTCTTGTGCCTAAAGTTTAATTAGAAAACAAGTATTAGATATGCAATTAGTGTTCTACACAAGTAAGCTGTAAAACATTCAAGTATTCCTTTACCTTTCAAAAAACAGTGCCAAATAGTTGAAGGCCAGGAATTGCACCATCCCAAATCATCATCATCCGACAGGGAGGACATGCAGAAAATGCCAGATTCTGACTCGCTATTTGCCTATGGGAGAAAAATTATAAACTTTTTGTAACAAATTTTCCTAACAGCTATAGAGCTGAACATAAAATTCAATCCAGCATCACTAACAGAACAATGAAATACACAATTTCTCATCTGTAGTGCTTCAAAAGGACTTCTTACATGGTAAAAGTTAACACATTTCAACTGTTGCTGAACTCTGTAAAAGTTTAACCTCATGAATAAACTTACCCTTTCATGTCTTACTGGTGTTTCCTCCTTCCAGTGGTGATGAGGGAAGGATGGCTCACTCTTCGAAGAAGAGGACACTGGTGGAGGGCGTGCATAGGAATGTAAACTTTTGCTAGTAGCTATGATGTGTACAGGAGATGATCTAAAATAAAGCACAGATCCTTAAAGTAGATCTTTCCTTTTGATGAAAGAACATCATATTCCAAGTGTCAATGATAAACACTACCAAAGACAATAAGATTGTATTTACAATATGCTATTCCTTAATTTCTTCCCCAAACTCTCTTCAAGAATCAGATTTTAGAGCTGGGCGTGGTGGCGCACGCTTGTAATCCCAGCATTCGGGAGGCTGAGACCGGAGGATCCGGGTTCGCGGCCAGCCTCAGCTACCTAGTGAGGCACTCCGCAACTTAGTAAGACTCAGTTTCAAAATAAAGAATAAAAAATAGGTCTGGGGGTATAGCTCAGAGGTAGAATGTCCCTGAGTTCAATCCCCAGTACCACAAAAAAAAAAAAAAAAAATCAGATTTTAGTTGTTTTCTTTTGCTGTGCTAGGGACTGAACCCAGAACCTCACATATGCTAGATAAGCACTCTACCGCTGAGCTACAACCCCAGGCCTTCACAATCTGTTTTAATTGTATTTATTTTTAAAATGTTTGTTTAATCCATAGGCTGCATTCTGTGAAAATACATAATGGAAAATACCACTTTTTCAATCCTATTTCTAAGTACCCTCATAAATAAGAGTGCAAGGTACAATATTAAAAGACTAAAGTCAATAAACAATAAATAAAGAAAATCAATGTGTACCATCTGAATTTTTCTTTCGTTTTTTTGTGGTACTGGGGGTTGAACCCAGGGGTATTCTACTTACGAGCTACACCCTGACCCTATTTTATTCTTTATTTTGAAACAGGGTCTCACTAAGTGGCTGAGAACCTTGCTAAATCTTGCTGAAGGTGGTTTTGAACCTGCAATCCTCCTGTCTCAGCTTCCCAAGTACTGGGATAAAAGGCATGTGCCACCATGCCTGGCTGAAATGAAGTTTTTAACAGTGTATTTTAAATTACTACTACTATTTCATTTATTTACCCCATTCATTTTTATCTCAACACATATAAACGTGCATATTTTCATTATGAAGGATACCATCCCCTGTGCAGAGCTCTCCATCCATTTCCTCCTCCTACTTTGATGTACTAAATAGGTTCCAGTATAAATACAGCAGCTAAGCTTTCACACTAGCAACATGAGCTGTTTGGTCACCATTTGTCCCTGGGCAGACACAATGAAATACCTTAAGCAAAAATGTTAAAACTTCCAGCCGGGCGTGGTGGCACATGCTTATAATCCCAGTACTTGGGAGGCTGAGACAGGAGGATCACAGGTTCCAGGACAGCCTCAGCTACTTAGTCAAGCCCTCTGCAACTTAGTGAGACCTTGTTTCAAAGTAAAGAATAAAAAATAGGACTGGGGGTGTAGCTCAGAGGTAGAATGCCCCTGGGTTCAATCCCTAGTACCGCAAAAAAAAAAAAAAAGTTAAAACTTTTTATAGCAGAAAGTAGTCCACTTGTTCTTTCTTATAACTGGACACTATGTCATGTTTTCTAACACAAACTTTTGAAAAGCAACCACACATTAAGGTAAGGCCTACTTACTTTTCTCTGAGGATCACCTTTAAAAAACATGATCCTTTATCCCTCTTTTCTCTCAGAGTCTCTTTACCAGGGAGGCAGTGCTCCATAAAACATACTAAGATCCTTCCTTCACAAACAAACCACATTTTCATGGGCAGAGTAATAGTAAGAAATAAGCCTATAAAGGATGATAAGTCATGCATATAGATTCAGAAGTCTGGAACATAAACAGAGAGGAATTGCCAAATAGGACTGTGGCCCTTAACAACAACAAAAATTTGTATGCATATCTGGGCTAAGCTCTTTAAATGGGAAGGGGGGGGGGGTGCTGGGCATGATGGCATTTGCCTATAATCCCAGTACTTGGGAAGTTGAAACAGGAAGATCCAAGGTTCGAAGCCAGCCTCGGCAACTTAGTAAGGCTGTTTTGAAATAAAAGAATGAAATAAGGCTGAGGGTATAGCTCAGAGGTAGAATGCTCCTGGGTTCATTCCCCAGAACATACTCCCAAAAAAATGAAATAAAAAAATATGGGGAATATGGGGAGGAGGAACATCTAATTTTTCGTTTCTTGAGAAAAAAATTTTTTTTCTTTTCATACTAGAGAGTCTACCTCTGAGCTAAACCTCCAGCCCTTTTATTTATTTATTTATTTATTTATTCTTCGTTTTGAAACAAGTTCTCACTAAATTGGTACCTGCTAAGCTCAAATCTGTGATCCTCCTGTCTCAGCCTCCCAAGTACTGGGATTACAGGCATGCGCCATCACACCCAGCATCTTAAGAAATTTTATTAGCCCCTTAATTTTTATTTTGTCATCATTAACAGTTTTCATTATACCTATACAAAAATTATTTTAAAAAGACTCTATGAAACTGTACTTTCCTTTCATATTCATATCACTCCATAAATTAAAACTCCCTCAAATTTCCATGCATTTTAGCTTACTCTGCAGTTTTAGGTTGCAATTTATATGCTGAATGTTTCAATTGTGCCCAATTTCTTCCTTTTATTATAAACGTAGATACATATGAAGTATTAAAGAATGGCCAAACTGCTTAAAATTCATTCATCCCTGATATCATGATTAATAAGGTGAACTTTAATCCGTTCTTCTGTTGAACCATTTATTTATTTTTTTTCTTTTTGCGGTACTGGGGGTTGAACTCAGGGGCATTCTACCTCCGAGTTATACCCGCAGCCCTATTTTTTTATTCTTTATTTTGAAACCGAGTCTAAGTTGCAGAGTGCCTCACTAGGTAGCTGAGGCTGGCCGCGAACCCGGATCCTCTGGTCTCAGCCTCCCGAATGCTGGGATTACAAGCGTGCGCCACCACGCCCGGCTCTGTTGAACCATTTAAAACAGAAATAATGTGAGGCTCTAAAATGTATGTTGTTGAAGTGGTGGTGTAGCTCAGTGGTAGAATACTTGCCTAGCTTAAGTACAGCCCTAGTTTGTTCAATCCCCAGTATCATCAAAAAGAAAAAAATAAAATTGAATGTATGTGTCTTAAATATTCTGTAAAAATTAATATGCTCAACACTTGTCTAAACGCTGATAACATCAGTCTCTTCATCCTTCTATTTAGGCAAGGAGAATATAAATTTTACCTGTCCTCCACCCCTTGGTACTGTATAGTTATGACTTCAGACATCCAAAGCTTAGTAACTAACAAAACACTCCAGAAGTTACATGAACAACCACTTAGTTTTAGAAGGCAGGTAAAAAGCATAACTCTGACTCTGATAGGGGAAGCATAGAAAAAGCTGCAGAGAATAATATTAGATCCTCAGGGAGATACTCCTTTATTTTTATCTTTTACTGATTTTCTCCTGAATGGTTTACTCACTTTCCATGAAATATATATTAATTCTCATGACATCAGTGTGAAAAATTATATCCTCTAAACTAGAAATGAAAGGCAAGGGAAGCCCAATAGTTAATTCAGGTTTTTTGGTTTTTTTTTTTTTTTTTTTTTAGTGTACAAGAATTCTTAGTTTTTCAACTATTAAGATTACAATGAAGAGTAGAACTACAAAGGAAATATTACTCTGAAAGGAATGTTTTTTTCCTTGTAGAAATTTACATAAAATTAAACTGAAGTTAATTAAATAGAATGTGTTCTAATCAAGAATAATATCCAGCTAAATAGAAATAAAGCAGCATAACTTAATGAGTTGCAAGAAATTTGAGTGTTAGTACCTAAAAAGTTTGTTCTTTGGAAAAGTATTACATGACCAAACCAACATTCAAGTATTCCTACATTACCTACTATACTCGTCTCTCATTTCCTACTAACAAGAGTACAAATCTGAGGAATTCTCTTATTATAAGCCATTATATATATACACACACACACACACACACACACACACACATACACACACATATATATATATATATATAATTTTTTTTTTTGCGGTACTGGGGATTGAACTCGGGCATTCTACCTCCGAGCTACACCCCCAGCCCTATTTTTTAGGGTCTCACTAAGTTGCGGAGTGCCTCACTAGGTAGCTGAGGCTGGCCGTGAACCTGGATTCTCCAGTCTCAACCTCCCAAATGCTGGGATTACAAGTGTGCGCCACCACGCCCAATAAGCCATTATATTTAATCTATGTCCTTTTAGGAATAAAGGATGAAATTTATCCACTTTGGCCTCCCTAAGAATATTTAGTAGGAAGTTTCCATAATTTCACAGCACAGCAACTCATTTCCTTACACTCTGATCTAGACATATGAAACAGGGTTTTTTACAGATTGGAGTCTACTTTTTCAAGTTTTGAAAAATTTTAAACTGGCAAATTTTATAATTAGTGAAATGATATATAAGGCTACATGTACTATGGAAAAAATAAACCGAGCCCAAAAGGAACCAAACTCAAGACTGATAAAGCCTAAAATACAACATTTATTCTAATTATGGTTCTTTAGACAAATATAATCTTTATTTCTGAAATAGAAATGTATAGTATGTACTTCTGTATATATTCCTCAGTCTATTTTTGATAACTTTTAAACATTTACTAATATTTTTACATTATTCTTCTCATAGTAGCTTAATCAACATAGATGATATTGAGTGAACTCTGATCATTATAAGACAAGGAGCTTAATTCTAATAATTATTTAAATTTTACTTTAAGTCAAACATCTGCTAGATGGTTAATCACATTATTGCAAAATTGGAAAAGTTTTAAATATTAGCTTTTTGTAGTGACGTTAAGTTTTAAATAAAAATGCAATCAATGTTCCTACCTGTTGTAAAATGAGCACTGCATAAGAGGACTTTGTGGACTGGTGGCAATATTTGCTAATTCCGTTAGCCAATCCACCTCATTTTCACGGTAAGTATTTTCCGATATATCTGAGGTATTCTGATTCCAAGATGGTCTTGAATATTCTTGATGTGAAACGTCTGAACTTAGCTGGTATATGGCAGATTGGGTAGGATCACTTTGAACAGCCTGAAGTTCAGGAAGGTCATCTGCAAATAAATACACTCAAAATTATAAAAAGGAAATTTCTAATATAGTGAATTGTAATTGCAACTAGAAGTCCTCAAATTTAGCTAATTGATTCTGTGAGAGAGAAATCGTAAATTCAAACTAAATTCAGCATGTTTTCTTAAATGAAACAACTTTCAACTTGTACATTTAAGGGAAAACAGAACCTAATCAAAAAGTAAACCCTTCCCCTCCTTTTGATTGTGGCCTTCTTTACACTGTGCCTTCATTTCCCTAAATAAACCTCTTATACTCCCCTGCTCCCCCAAAATTACATAAATCCTACCGGGCATGGTGGCACACGCCTATAATCCCAGTACTTGGAGGCTGAAACAGGAGAATCACAGGTTCAAGACCAGCCTCAGCAACTGAGACTCTGTTTCAAAATTAAAAATAAAATAGGGCTGGGGTGTAGTTCAGAAGTAGAATGACCCTAGGTTCAAACCCCAATACAAAAAAAAAAAAAAAACAAAAAGAAAAATAGTAAACTCTACAGTGTGATATAGCAATGGTTCATTATCTAACCCATGTAATTACAGGCATTCACAGACTGAAAAAAACAAGGTTGTGTGTGTTTTCTGCTTTTTGCTCCCCATTTTTTGTGCATTGGAAGTGAACTATTATACTACTGAGACATTTGTTCCATTAAAAGATTAATGAGAAAAAAGGCATTTTATGTGTGTATATGTAGTCATTACTTAAATACTTTATTAACTTAACAGACAACTGTGATGTTGAAAACAATATCCAAAGATGAGAATATAGGTTATAAGATTATAAGTATGTTTTGTTTGTTTTTATAGTGCCCGAGATTAAACCCAAAGCCTTGCATATGCTAAGCAAGTACTCTATCACTGAGCTACAACCCCAGCCCTAAAAGCATTTCTTTTCACTAAGATATTCTGAATTTGGTAATATGTATCGGTTATTTTTTCCTGTAAGTACATTCCTCAAAAATAGAACATGATAGACTGAGCTCTCCAAAAGAAAAAAAAAAAGAGAGAGAGAAACACTTTCCAAATAACACTACAAGGAACAATGAGTTAAAAAGAAGAAAAAAGGAATTCTGAAGAAAAAGAAGGAGACAAAACATTATGTTGGAGGAAAAACAACAATCTCTCTCTATGAAACGCATACCTACAAACTATAAATCTATTTGGTCCCTCAACTAAAACAACTTTTTAAGTCATCTAAATGACACCATAAAAGCACATATTGTTCCTATTCAGCATATATTCCAGAATACTCTACTAAAACTGAAATATCTTAAAAGTAATAATTCAATATATCCATTCTTAAAACTGACCAGAAGGTATTCTTTTTCATGGTGTAACCAAGGAGTTCCAAAACACCATACGAATTTAAGATAATTCCACCCTCCAATTCTCAAGCTGATGTGGCTATTTTCCTTTCTTCATTGCCAACACTCTTTGATCATCGTTTCTTTATTATACGGGGTTCATTTTTGTCTTTCAAGTACAAGAAATTAACAACCTTTTAACTAAAGTCATGAATGGAATGAGGCAAGTTTTTTACTGCCCAGGGCCTGATTTCCTCCTGAAACCTAAAACATGACTATGAACAATCAATTATCTGACTAAAATGGTGTTCCTTGTTCAATAGTATCCACTACTCAGTGCATATCAGGGTTCAGAAAAATCCTTGGCATTCAAACAGGTTATGTCCCAAGACCTTCAAGATCTCTAAATTCCCAAACACTACTAAAGAAAATAATCTATTCCATTTCATCGTATGTAAAATAAGGATAGCCATACCTTTCTGTTAGTTTGGATCTTGAATAGCCCCCAAAGCCTCATGTGTCTGCAATGCAGCAATGTCTAGAGGTGGGCTTTTGGGAAGTGACTGGATCAGTGAATTAATCTATCCAAGGATAAATGTACTACTCAGGAGTGGGGACCTAGCTGGAGGAAGTAGGTCATTGGGAGTGTGCCCTGGAAGGGTTTATCTTCTTCTCCTGGACCCTTCCTCTTACTCTGTCTCTCAGCTGTCATGAGCTGAGCAACTTTCCTCCACCACGCCTTTCTATCCTGATGTTCAGCCTCATAGGAGGCCCAGAGCAATGGAGCTGGCTAACCATGGTCTGAATGCTCTGAGGTCATGAGCCAAAATCTTTCCCTTCAAGTTGTTCTCAGGTATTTTGGTTACAGTAACAATAAGCTGACTAACAAACCTAAGAGTTTTTATGAACATTACAGGCAACTACATATTAAAAGGGGACAAAGCCAAACTCAAACGCTGGGCAGCAAGCCAAGGGTACTTATTAGCTTTTTACTCCTCAATACCAGCTTCAAAGCAATACAATTCGAAATCATCTCTCAACAAACCTATAAAATTCTACACGCCAAATGTCTTTAGAATAACTCAGCAAATGTAATTACTACAAATGTCAGCTCAAGTTCCAAGTGTCCACAGTCATTTCCTCCCCATACCAACAAATCAGCCATGAAGAGCTCACTGGGAGGATATCCCAGTGAGGCAGGGTTTTGTAAGGTATTCAGTAGTACAATCCTTACTGACAAAATAAAGCAGCTTAGTTTAATAACTTGTAAATGAGTCTCTATGATAATCATAAACAGCTCAAAGTCACATCGGTTTTAAGTAATATTTTAAAGGTAAGATCAAGAAAATGCTGAATACTCCTAATATACAAAAAGTTCACATACTTTTCCGCCAGCCACCAAAGGTGGAGTAGCTGAGTATGAAAATTATTCTGAATTTTAGGAAGATTCCTAAATAACTTATTTTGTTTACCAAGCTCCATGTGTTCATCACAAGAGTTATATCCAGGTGAGGATGGCAAATTCTCATTACACTGCAGCAACTCCAATGAGTCATTCATTCCTGAAGCTCTCTTGTCCATTACCAGCAGGAGTTTCTGTACTGCATTAGGCATCTGATTTGTCTTCACTTCCCACACCATGTTACGGTGCTCCGACTAAAATAAAAATAACATAAAAAAGTTGTCAAGTATCAGACATCATTGTGCTACTTTTTTAACTTAATCATACATTGCCATTTATATCTTCCTCAACTCCTTTGGACAAGTATGATTCTGTATCTTGGACTATAGCTGTGTATTCAGCACTAAATTATACCTAAATCCTAAAGGACTAACTAATATCTGGAGTTTATGAAAGTCTACTTTTTTTTTTTTTTTTGCGGTACTGGGGATTGAACTCAGGAGCATTCTACCTCCGAGCTACACCCCCAGCCCTATTTTTTATTCTTTATTTTGAAACAGGGTCTCACTAAGTTGCGGAGTGCCTCACTAGGTAGCTGAGGCTGGCCTCGAACCCAGATCCTCCGGTCTCAGCCTCCCAAATGCTGGGATTACAAGCGTGCGCCACCACGCCCAGCTGAAAGTCTAAAAGTCTTTACTTAAATAACAGCAAAGTCACATATATTTTTATTTCTTTAAGCTTGTAACTCCTTTCACTTGCAAATATTAAAACTAATGAAACTTTTCTTCACATGTACTTTCAAAGTCAAAAGAAAATTAACACATTTTCCTCAATTAAGTTAAAAAAGACTGGAGGAATATTCTGAGGGGTTTTTTTTTTTTTGCCTTTTTCTTTTGAAAATTCAATTCTATTTACAAACTACGTTCAATATTTTGTGTCCTCATATTCTGAAAGCAAGCAATTTTAACATAAAGAAAATTACATTTTCTAAAGAACATTTAAGAGTTTCTTAAAATAGTCATATAGTGCATTTCTCATAAAAAAGACATTTGACAGGTGTGGTGAATCACATCTGTAATCCCAGTACTTGGGAGGCTGAGACAGGAGCATCACAGATTCATAGCCACTCTCAGCAATTTAACAAGGCCCTCCACAACTTAGTGAAACCCTGTTTCAAAAAATATAATAGGATTGGGGGTATAGCTCAGAGGTAGAATGCCCATGGGTTCAATCCACAGTACCACAAAAAATAAAAATAAAAAATTTTTATGTTTTCTTAATGAAAATTTGGGACCTAGCCATAATAAAATACCTATCATTCTGAATAGGCTATTATTTCTAGAAAGATGAGTAATAGTCACAGTAAATTTATGCTAAACAATTAGTAAAACAAACTTCAAATCAAGCTTACACAGTTATCAGTAGGAAGACAAAAACACATAATTTTTCAGCAAGGTCCATGAAAATTGTGTTATGAGATAAAAATGTGTTATACCTTTCACACTAGTCTTTGGACAATAATGAAGTTAGTTATTTAACAAAGTGACAACAGAAAGATTTCCTGTTTTCTGACTTTACTCCAAATTTTCATTTAAAAAAAATCCTAATGAGCTAATAAGAAATATACAACATGGAGGGTAGCTGAGGCTATAGGTCTGATTCCTAGCAAAACACACACACTGAGAAAAATACAAAAAAATCCTAACTTTTTCAATAAGTTTTTCCTCAAAATAGAACAATAAAATATGCTTCTATTCAAAGTAAATAAGTCAAGTATACCAGTCCAAGTTGACCAAAACTGCAATGGAAAGATGTTACTAATGTATCACAGATTTCTAAACCATAATGTAATCACCAATAAGCACTGACATTATTTTCTACAACGGCTTTTTCATAATCTTCTGATTATAAAATGCTTTTCTGACTATAAAACACAGTCACTGAAGAATATAAAAAAAGTATTTTTTTTTTTTTTCTGTGTTTGGTACTGGGAAAGGAATCCAGGGACTTTCTACCTCTGGGCTATACTCCCAGCCCAATTTTACTTTTTATTTGGAAACAGGGTCTCACTAAATTGCTGAGAGCCTAAGTTGCTGAGGCTGGCTTCGAACTTGCAATCTTCCTATCTCAAGCCTTCCGAGTACTGAGATTACAAGTGTGTGCCACCAGGCATCGTGGATCCAGGTTCAAGGTCAGCCTCTGCTACTGAGTGAGGCTCTCAACTTAGTGAGACCCTGTTTCAAAATAAAGAATAAAAAACAGGACTGGGGGCATAGTCTGGAGGTAGAATGCCCCTGGGGTCAATCCCCAGTACTGAAAAAATGAAAAAGAAAAGTCTGTGCCATCATACCCAGCTTGAAAAAAAAATTTTTTTTTTTTTAAAAAGGAAGATATCTTCTAATCCACCCAACCAATTTAAATACTGTTGACATTTCGTGTAGTAAACTCTAATCTGGAGCCTGGCGTGGTGGTGCTCTCTTGTAATCCTGGTACTTGGGAGGCGGAGACAGGAGGACAGCAGGTTTGTGGCCAACTTCAGCTACTTAGGCCCTTCGCAACTTAGTGAGACCCTGTTTCAAAATAAAGAAAAAATAGGGTTGGGTATGTAGCTCAGAGGTAGAATGCCCCTGGGTTCAATTTCCAGTACAGTACCACACAAAAAAAAAAAACTAATCTTTTTCATTCACATATAACCACAATCATTTTTTTATGCTTCATATTATAGGTGATCATTTTATTTTTTATTTTTAGTGGTACTGGGGATTGAACCTAGAGACATCCTACCTCTGGCCCACACCCTCAGTCCTATTTTATTTCATATTTTGAAACAAGATCTCACTAAATCTTGGCCTGGCCTGGAACCTGCAATCCTGCCTCAGCCTCCCAAATACTAGGATTACAGGCGTGTGCCACCTCACAAAGCTGATAAATTTTTTAACATGAGTTTATAAGCATTTCCCTATATCATTACTTTTTCAAAGATCTAAATAAATGGTAATCATAAAGATGTACCAAAACTCATTTATCCCTTCTAATGCTAATAATGTTATTCTTAGTTTTTTCATTCTTCTAAATAATACTTGACTTAAATTCTGATAAGAAAGTACTTGCTTACATATTATTTTAGATTCCTAGATGCAGATTAGTAAGTAGATGGCAATTAAACATCTTAAGGTTTTTGACACATATTGCTAAACTGCATATTGTCTTAGTTTCTAACATTCTATTTTGGGTGCTTTCTGCCTACACTCCTCAAAAATGACCCTTATACTGGGTACTGTTTTAGAGCCTTACTCATTTATCAAGTATAAGATATATTATGGTATGGGGCAAAGGGCACTAGGTTGGAGTATAAGGAAACATGGGTTTTGATTCTAGCTTATAACTTAATATATGACCTAAGTGTCAGAACTTCTCATTAAAACTCAGAATCTTCATCTGTAAAACAGGCCTAATGATTCTTGCCTTACTTTTCATCTAGACAGAAAATTGTTAGGATGAACTGAAACAAAGTGAAGTGACTTCTTATTAAAAAAAATCATCAGATTATACAGATTGTAGGGCACTATTATATATACTGTTTGGGGAGGGGGGTTGTTTTTGTAATGGGGATTGAACCCAGAAGCATTCTACCACCGAGATACACCCCAAGTCCTTATTTTTATTTTGAAACAGGGTCTTGCTAAATTTCTGAGCCTGGCCTCCAACCAGGATCCTCCTGTCTCAGCCTCCTAAGAATTGGGATTACAGGTGTGCACCACTACACCTGGTAATATTGTAGGTTCGTAATGTCCTAAATAGAGCAGTATTTGAAAACAATTAACAGAAGACAACCAGTTATTCAGTCTCGTCCCTAGGAAATATTATGGCAAGTCATCCACATCTCAGTAACAGTCATGTATCATGCCATTAACCTTAGGCATTCAATTTGTCTACTTAAAAGATAAGAGGCGTTTAAAAAGAAATGAACACTTCCCCAGTTTAGTACAATGTACTAATTCATCAGTCTTAGTATACAGTTACAGCAAATCTGCTGGGGTATAGTAGTTTCCCACAAAATTGATGGCTGGAGGAAATGTAATTTCTCAAGTATCAAATCTTATTTCTGAGCCTCTACCTAGTCCTTGAAAGGAAAAAATGAACAAATTTAGCTTAAACAGTGATTCTAAACTCTTATGATACAAATAATAATATGTACGCTTTAAACAAATGATGCTCAAGCCACATCCCTAGAGAAGGCTGTATGTGGTCTGGGGTTCAGCCCTGTGTGCTAGTTTTTGTCTGTTTTCAAAAGATTCCCAAATGTACTGTGTTAAGAAACCCTGGGCTAAAAATGATTATGAAATTCACTTTTTACTAAAAGAAAAAGTTAACTTATTTAATACATATATGTATAAGGCAATTATATTAGTTGAAATCTTAGACCTCCATGATGACCAAATAATGAATTTCAAAGAATGTGTGCTTTAGTGGAAAGATATAGGCAAATGACCACTATTCTACAGAACAGGGCTTAGCTAGCAGTAGAAAAAAAAAGAAGGGTGGTCTCCCAATGAAAGAAACTCACATTAGTAATGTCACAGAGCTGGCAAAGTACTGGATGAGACCAGAAAAATGCAAACTCTAGTAAGTAGGATGGCTTGTGTGTCAATGTGGTCATGAATTCTAAGGCTTGTAAAGATACTACATAGAAAGGTAAGACTATAAGGTTAATCTTCAAGTTAAAAAAAAAAAACTGAAAATTGGATTTTTTTTTAAGACAAGAGTAAGACTGAAATCAGGCTGAGTTTATATATCAGATTGCCCACTTATTAGCTGCATGCCCTATACAACTTTCTTAATACCTTCATGACTTGTTTGTAAAATGGAAATAAAAGTATCTACTTCAAGCTAGGTGTGGTGGCCCAAGCCTATAATCCTAGTACTTGGGAGGCTGAGACAAGAGGTTCACAGGTTCAAGAACATTCTAAGCAAGTAGTGAGTCTCATGAATGTAGCAAGACCTTGTTTCAAAACAAAAATAAAACAGGTCTGGGGATGTGGACCAGAGGTAGAATGTCCCCTGGGTTCAATCCCCAGTGACACCAAAAAAAAAAAAAAAAAAAAAAGTACTTCATTATTGTGAAAACTGTGAAAACCTAATGAGAAGGTAAATGTTTACAAACATGCCTAACACAAAGCAAACCTAACATGGAGTTACTAGTATTATCATTAGCAATTACCAGACAATGGGAAACCACCGAGGATTTTTGGACAAAGGTCTGACATGATCAACCTATCCTTGAAGCCAGGCGTGGTGGCGCATGCTTGTAATCCCAGCATTTGGGAGGCTGAGACTGGAGGATCTGGGTTCGTGGCCAGCCTCATCTACCTAGTGAGGCCCTCCACAACTTAGGGAGACCCTGTTTCAAAATAAAAAATAAAAAATAGGGCTGGGGGTATAGCTCGGAGGTAGAATGCCCCTGAGTTCAATCCCCAGTATCACACACACAAAAAAAACTATCCTTGAAACATTCTCTTTGGGTCTACACAAAATCATACTAAAGCATTATATGAGTATGCACAAACAGCTACAACATACATAAAGGAGAATATATTTATATAAAAAAAAGAGCACCCACATTTCCAATTTCTATGTAAGCCACTTGCTCCCAGCTTCCTTTAGACTTCTCATAAAATATAATTGGTAGTATCAACGTAGATTCCTTACTTAGTAACCCCTAAGACAGGAAAGGAACTAGTCATTCTGTGTATATTCTTTAAACAGCTAATAGTTTAGATAGCAGATTTTTAACCCCTTCCATAGAAATCTACCCAACATCTCAAGTATACAGAACAGAATTTATTTTGATGACTCAAAATCCTTATGAATCTGTACTATGCTTCACATACAGATGTGAACTGCATTAAGTCAACCCCAGGTACAATCTTAAACTTGAAATTTTTCCCATGTTTTTGTTAGGAAATTCGGAGGTTGCACACATACATCTCTCTTGATGGACAGTGCTGCTCCTGGGGTCCACAGAAGCCCAGCTACAGTTTGTCTTCCCCCTCCCTCTGCAGAGCTCTTTGGTTCCCTCGTTCTTCCCAGCTAGATTTTTTTTTCCCATTGGCAGGTCCTTTAGTGTCTACTACTCACCATTTACAGTACACTAACATCTCCTTGTAATTCCTAGCATTTCTTCAACACAGTGTCTTAATTATCTACCACCATCCCATCACAACACTCCTTAAATGAAATTGGAGAAAAAAATATTTTAATTTCAAAACAGAGCTACCTACAAATAAAAAGAGGGATGAAACAAATACTTATTGAACTTAAATTCTATGTGTTTGCACCTCTCACTGCTCAAGGTGATCACAAGTTTGGTCTTCAGATAATTAAAGTTTGCTACTGTTAACCTACTGTACAGTAAAAGAAAACCTAGACTTAAAGACAAAAGACTTGAGTTTCGCTCCTGTTGGCTGTGTAACCTGAGAAAAGAAACTTGACCTCAGACTCACATGGAAAAAAAGTACAAAGCCATCACACCATGATGCATAATTACAATGTGCCAATAAAAGTATAAAAAATACAAAAGTATATACAAATGTAAGCTATCTCTCATTCTTCTTTGTCAAACTGTTATTGGGAAAGAAAAAAGTCCTCTGACATAGGAAAGGAATATGGAAAGAATCCTTACTCAGAAGTACTCTCCTACATATATTATACTCATTAGATATTCATTTTGATAAACAAGTTGTTCTTTCAAATATCTCCTGGTAGAGCTAACCCTATTGTTCATTTATGCTTTGTATTCTGCTTTGGGATTAGAAGATTCAACACAGCTTGCCTTGTATTTTAGTTAACACTGCATGTGTCATCTCTTAACTGGATCAGTGGTTTTCAAAGGAAGAATAGAATTCTCCTGTTGTACTTTGAAACATCATGTTTAATATTTCAAATTTTATTGACTGGGAGGCCCTATTCCATATATGTGAACTTTCAGAAGCAAATATATACAAACTCTAGGAGAGGAGAAGAGAGGACTAGAAATAGCCAGGACTCAAAGGATGGAAAAAGAAACCAGGTTTTACAAATGCCTATCTACCTATATGCCTATCTACAGAGCACTTCCATATACTTCCTTTAATTTTATTTAAAATTCAGAACAGCTCTGTAACAATGGATTATTATGGATGAGGAAAACAGGACTCAAATTACTGAATAGCACCATTTTCTGGAGAACTCGAGGTGGGGGGACACAAAGTATTGACTAACACAGGTTAGACTCCTGATTTCAAGTGCCTGTTCTTACTGAATTCTTACCTCTCCATCGTGGCTTTCATAGTACGATCTTTTATTTGCTCCCCCTAATCCTGAAGGACTTACAAACCAAGGCCAGACTATTCAAATTGGCTTAAAAGTGAAAATGGAGAGAAGGTAATGGTATACACACACATACACACACACACACACAGAAGGAATCGAGGTATTTAAAATGGATTAGAACCTACAACACATCATAGCAAACAAACATAAACTATATTACATGTAACTTTCTACACCAAAAGCAGTTGGGAGGTCTTAATGCCGTTCTTAGAATATTTTCAATGAAACTTCATTTCTTTTACAGAAATGTTTCTATAATTATTGTGCTCACACACACAAACACAGGAGTTTCTTTTGTTAAAATATACTACTATAGAATGTCACTTGATATATCCCTTGATGGCCCTGGACAATTTAACCTCTTACTATGCTTTTTTTTCTTTGTAAACAGGAGGAGAACCTATCTACTTATCAGAATTGACTTTCCTGAACACTGTCCAATCACACCTATACAAGTAATTAGTAATTTCACACTGATTGAACATGAAATGTTAATATCAATAAATATAAAACCTGTAATACCATCACAAGCAGCCATCCACAAACTGTTTTAAACAGTACTGTCATTTCAAATAGCATTTAAGATGAGTCATTTTATGGAAAACTTGTCATTGAAAAAATTTATATTATGAAAGAAACCCATTTTACCCATTGTAATACTAAGCATTTTCACATTATTTCAACTTGCAAGAAAAGCTTTTCTAAGCTACTTTCAATAACTTTTAATGATTCAATTATCCACATTAGAGGAGAAAATTATTTTTCTAATTTCTTTACAGGAAATACCATAAAGTATGACTTGAAACATAAAGGCATATCAAAATATGAAGGAATATGATTACTACTGTCAGACAGTTAATAAAATTAAGATGTGTCATAGTCCTGAATTTGGTGAGTTATGTAAGTTTTAAAATATTTGTAATTTGCTGTGATTTATTTTTCATTTTAAATATTCCACACATAAAATACCAGGCCTTGTCTCATCAATATGGTAGTAACTTATAATTTATGCCAGAAAAAAAGTACTGATTTTTCATTTCAAAAAGATATGAAAGTAATTAACTTTCAATTCACAATACTGAAGACCTTTCAGGGCACAGCAGTTCATTAAGTCCACCCCATATGCCTTCTTCACTGGGCACTTAGGGAGGAAAGAGTCCAAAGAAGTTAAAATATAGTAAAGACAATTTGATGATATGTTTGAAGTCTTAAAGGTTCAAATTGAAGCATGTAAAATCAAGAGAATGCATTCAGGAAATCTTGGGAGAAAGTATCCTTTTCACTTATGTATGTAGGGTTTGGAGAAAGAGGTTGGTTTCCAAGCAAAAAGAAACAAATTGGTTTTATAAAACCAAGATGGAAACTACAAAATGAAATCAAAATTTCATCTTATAATTAAATTAGAATAAAGAGTATTTTGCCTTAAAATGGTCAAATGGCTTCTTCAAAAGCATACAGTAACTCAAAAACTTGGAAGAGTGGATTTTTTAATGTAACTCAAGTTTCTTTAACATTTTGTCAATTATTGCCAACTTAGCAAGAACTGAGTTTAATAGAAGAAACCTAAAAGATCACCCTAACAGTCTTCTTTGCAAATTAAAAGATGGGGGAGACCAAAACCTAAACCTCTAAGATTACAGATTTAGATCATGGTTAATAGAAAAATAACACAAATGTATTTACAAATGTTAAGTGATTTTAATTCTCAAAAGGATAGCTATAGTTTTTTTTTTTTTTTTTTTTGCGGTACTGGGGATTGAACTCAGGGGCATTCTACCTCCGAGCTACACCCCCAGCCCCTTTTTTTTTATTCTTTATTTTGAAACCGAGTCTCACTGAGTTGCGGAGTGCCTCACTAGGTAGCTGAGGCTGGCCGCGAACCCGGATCCTCCGGTCTCAGCCTCCCGAATGCTGGGATTACAAGCGTGCGCCACCACGCCCGGCTCAGGATAGCTATAATTTTTAAAAGTTACGAGTCATCCTTTGCTGCTATTTAGAAGGAAATAAATCTAAAGCATTTCGCCAGAATTATTGGAGGACTACAGTTTCCTACTATGTAAAACCCCCTTTTTGTTGAAAATCCTCTTTCTGTCCTAGCATCAGTGGCATCCTGAGCCAGTAAACTTTGTCTACTGCCCTGCTGTCAGTGTTCCTTTTAAAAACGACTCTAGTTGAAAACTCCCTAAGAATGAACTTCAGAGAGCTTTGGGTGCACTGCAGAGAGAGAAATCCCCTAGACAACATGCAGCGTTTAAAGCTACAAAAACCCTGCTGTCGACTTCGCCCGGATTCTTTTTTGTTTTGTTTTAATCTGCCTGCGGCAGCAGCATAAATTGAAAGGCGGAGACTGGAATCGCCTGCCAAGCTTCTCTGGGTCACACAGAGCAGCGCCTCCCGGTTCAAGCCAAGTCCACCCCCACCCTCTTTCGCCATTCACCGCGCACCCCTCCCCTCCCCCCATCATGTGACCGCAGCCTGGACGCCAGGCTTGTTTTTCCCCTCCGCTCAGCCCCACCGCGCAGGCGCTCCGGAGCCCATTCATTCGAACTGCGTAACAATGAGCCCCGGGGCCCAGCCGACGCCGCGAGCTCCCGGGCTCGGCCCGAGCCCCTCTCGGCCCCGGAGCAGGCGGGGCCTCGCCAGGGTCCTCCACCCCAGACCTGCCGTCCATTCTCGGCCAGCCTCCGACCCTCGGCCCACAGGCAGGAGTTGAAGTCAAACTTTCCTGGGCAAGCCCGGCACCGCGCCGGCCCCTTCCCCCGCCCCGGCGCGCCCCAGCTCAGGGCCCGGCCGGGCCACCCACCGCGAACTGGGCCGCGAGCGCGCCCTCGCCCCCTCTGCCCCAGCCCCCGCCCCGACTCCAGCCCCCGGCGCCGCCGCCGCCCGACCAGGTGAGCTCGCGGGAGGCGCCGTCCGGTGGGCTCGCCGCGCGGGCAGCAGTCGGACAGTTAACTGCCCCACCCCGAGAGCGGCCCTCGGAGCGGGACGCCGCCGACCCGAGCCCGCGGGGCCGCCCGCTCCCCTCGGGCTCTCGCCCCTCCCTTCCCCACCCCCACCCCTCAGAACCGAAAGACAACAAACCCGCCGCCGAGTGCGGGCAGCCGCGGCGCTGGCCTCCCTGACCGCGACACCACCCCCCACAGCTCATGTAACCCTTCTCCGACCGACGCCGGGCTCCCCGGCGTGCGTAACTGTGCCCACCGCCGCTCTTACTTCTCCACCGAAACTTTCCTACTTACCAAACCCGTCGCCATTACCAAGTCTTTCAAGCTCCGTCTTCCCCCTCCCTCAACCCCCCGGGGGTTGAGCCTCCGTCCTCCTCTTTCGCCCTCTTATTGGTCTGCAGAACTGCCACTCGATCTTCCCACTTTCCCATTGGGTAATATCGTGGACGGTCTCGGAGGGCGGGCTTGTGTTGAGTTTTGTGTTGTGTTTACTGGAGAATATGGCGTGTCAATCATCAGAGTGAGCGCTTCGGATTGGACTGCTGCCGAGACTCTAGGGACCAGAGCCAAACTTTGCTCCCGAAATGGATTGTGGGTTCGTAGTCTCAGCCTTACACCTAAGCTCAAAAAAGCAGGCCGGAAAAACGGGTTGGACTACATATCCCAGAGATGCGTGCCCAGCGCAGTCTTGATAGTAAACAAGAGTCATAGGGACACGTGTATCAGCTCGTTTGTTTTGGTGCCCAGGACAAAAGGGAGGGGGCGGAGGGAGGGAATGTTTTAAAGCTTGGGCCTCTTTTCTTCCTTTGGGCCTGCACTAGCAGTCAGAGCAACCCCGGCCTCTCGCAGCACCATTCCAGGCCATAAACAGCCAGAGTCGCTTGCTGCTCAAAGTTTGGCAGGAGGCCAAGGTATTGTTTTAAGTGCGAGGGGAAGGAGATGACTGCACAAGCGGAAACTGCAGGCTTGCTGGGGACTTGGTCACTCAGAAATCAAGGTCCCTGGTAAGAGTAGGAGGAGGAAGGTGATACTGGGCTCCACCCGCTGTGCGAAGAAGTAGATTCCTTTATCCCGAGTTTTGAAGAAGTAGATTCCTTTGTCCCACCACCTCCAGGACAGCAACTTCAGATTTGTCAACTCTTGGATTCACTCAGTATTTGTTGAGTGTCAGCTAAGTGCCTGGCACTGTGAAACTTGGGATGGGCAGCGAGACAAAGCTCAGTCTAGAGAAGTTGCAAAGCTGTTAAGAAGTGTAATGATTCTTTTAAAATTGAGGCGAGGCGGTGTTTTTTATATTGCCTTTCTTGTTCGCTAAGGTCATACAGAGGATATAATGTAGGACTTTAGCTGATTGACTTGTGAATTATTGTTTCTCTGGTGAGTTTTAACTATTTTTCCCCTCCCAGAAGCTTCCTATTGATGAAAGAAAACTGTCTTTCCACTTTGTTTCCACTAGGTGTTCTCCTTTGAGTTTCTAATGATCTGACTCACCGAAGGAGTAGGTTGGCTTCTCTGCTTTATAGTTACCTTCACTTTAAACAAGGCTGTTCATCACAGCTGGGTGCATCTAGTCTATAATTGGTATTTTTACTGTTCGCATTACAAAAGCATTATTAAGTTTTTTCCTTTGAACCTTTAGTGTTAAATCACTTAAGGTATGTCTTAGGTTTTCTTTCTTTTTTTTTTCTTTTTTTTTTTTTTTTTTTG
>PVLC010001036.1:0-20217 GCA_004027655.1 Graphiurus murinus
TGCGGTACTGGGGATGGAACTCAGGGGATTCTACCTCCGAGCTATACCCCCAGCCCTATTTTTTATTCTTTATTTTGAAACCGAGTCTCACTAAGTTGCGGAGTGCCTCACTAGGTAGCTGAGGCTGGTCTCGAACCCGGATCCTCCGGTCTCAGCCTCCCGAATGCTGGGATTACAAGCATGCGCCACCACGCCCGGCTCGATTTTTTATTTTAAAACAAGACCTTGCTAAGTTGCTGAGGCTGGCCTTGAACTTGCGATCTTCTTGTCTCAGTTTCCCAAGTACTGGGATTTATAGGCATGTGCCACTGCACTCAGTCTTGGTTTTAATTTCAAATGTGGCCACTATCTATAGATATACCCACATAAACATAAACAGAAACTCTTTGAGGTTCTGGGTGATCATGTAGAATGTAAAGGGGTTCTGAGAACAAGGTGTTTGAGAGCCGGTGCCCTGGGTGAGAGCATGGTGTGGACCGACTGCAGAGCAAGGGCCCTTGGAGAAGGCAGCTCTGTTTCTGGAGCGTCTTAGGTTAGCTCTAGTCAGATGGGCCCCTCCTCCCTGAACGAGTGCACGGGTTCCAGGCAGTCAACTTCCTTTATTTCCCAGTGCTGCTTGGTGTTTGATGGGTTCTTTCTCTTTCCTCTTGACTCGCACGGGGGGGGGGGGGGGCGCCACCTGCCTTCCTCCTCCTCCTCCTGGATGTGTGGGTGCAGCGCTCCACACCCCTGAGCACCACAAGGGCCGGGTGTGTGTGTGTGTGTGTGTGTGTGTGTGTGTGCACTTACTCCAGAGTCTTAATCGAGAAACCCAGACAGGGTTGAGGTTTGGCTCTTGCCTCTCAAGCTCAAGACCCTGGGTTCCACCCCCAGCACAGAGACTCAAGCTTTGTCCTGGGCTCCTGCTGCCTTCAGAATTTGCACAATAAAATAATTCACAGATGAGAAAGAGCTTCTTCAGATGTGCTTCCCCGCCCAGTTCCATCCCCAGTACAGTAACACACACACACACACACACACACACACACACACACACACACACACACAATGTTTTGGTATTAGAAATTGAACTCAGAGGCATTCCTACCTCTGAGCTATACCGCCAGCCTTTTTTATTCTTTATTATGAGACAAGGTCTTATTACGTTGAGCACCTTGCTACATTGCTGAGGCTGTCCTCTAACCTGCCATCCTCCTGTCTCAGCCTAACAAGTACTGGGATTACTGGTGTGTGCCACCAGGAGTGGTGGCACATGCTTGTAATCCCAGCATTTGGGAGGCTGAGACTAGAGGATCCGAGTTCACGGCCAGCCTCAGCTACCTATGAGGCCCTCCACAACTTAGTGAGACTCTGTTTCAAAATAAAGAATAAAAAATAGGGCTGGAGGTATAGCTCGGAGGTAGAATGCTCCTGAGTTCAATCCCCAGTACCGCAAAAAAAAAAAAAAAAAAAAAAAGCCAGGTGTGGTGGCCAGGCCTGCCTGTGTATTGGGAAAGTAATCTACCTGCAGGGAGGGCTGGCTGGCTTCACCTTCATGCAGCATGCAGGTTTATGTTCAACCCCAAGGGTGGCCACCACTGAGTGACCTTAGCTCTCAGTTCTAGACTCCCTTTCGTCTCTGTGCATTGTCCACTGAACTCATAACTCAAACCTTTCCAGCAGAGGCTGTCGGTCCAAACCAAAGTGCATAACTTACCAACCTGACAAGGAGTGGACTCCATAGACAAGGAAGGTGGCTTCGTCTATGGCTGCTGATGTCCCATGCTGTCACCCCACCTTATTTGGGGGTGCCTAGGCTTTGCAGAAAGATGGGACCAGAGTCTGCAGACATAATTTTCAATGTACTTTCTCAAGAAGTGTGGTATCTATGATGAATATATGCAATTTCAGCTACCTTAGTATGGCTTCCTCTAGGAATTCATGATGTTGAAACACAGGCATTCGAATAAAACAAGGGGAAGGTTTTAATCTTGGTTTGGTACAAGGGCTTTTTTTTTTTTTTTGGCACGAGTGAGTGCATGTGGGAGAAACAGAGTGCTTATTGTTCAGCACGTCAGGGCGCCCTGCCTGCAAAGGAAATCTGAGGACGTGCTTGTCCTCTTCTGTGGAGGGTGAGGGGGGCAGGGCCTCGAGAGAGAAGAGAGCAGAACGGTAACAGCATTTAGCTTGCTCTTGGGGACAGCCTTCTAATAGTGGGAAGGTGGTGTGTGTGTGTGTGTGTGTGTGTGTGTGTGTGTGTGTGTGTGTGTTACCGGGGATCAAATCGAACCCAGGGGATTTATCTATTTATTTTGAAACAGGGTCTTGCTAGATTCCTGGAAATCTCTTTAAATTGCTGAGATTGTCTTTGAACCTATGATCCTCCTGTCTCAACCTCCCATATACTGGGATTATGGTTGTGCCCCACCATGTCTGGCTTGTCTGTGTGTTTGTAATTAGAAAAATCCCCACAGCAAGCCAGGAATCCCAGTGTCTGACTGCCCCAGGCACATGGCAGAGCTTTCCCCACTGTGATTACGTATGCACGAGCACACGGACGCACCTTGTTTCATCTGAGCCCCACACAGCTCCAGACTGTTTTGATTGAAAAACTGTAAAGTGAGTTAGGATGTCAAAAACAGTGTGCTTCCCAACAGAGCATTTCTCAAGCAGTTTTTCCTAAATGAAGATGTGTATACTATGTTGAAGCTACCTGCTTAAGAATCAAAGCAAATTGAGGAGTGTGTTCTGTGTGCCCATCTTAATGAGTGAGGGCACCATACACAGAACACTTTGTAAGGCTTGGGGATTGACTGGTGCTGGCCGGATTACCTCTAAATCTCCTACTAACTCACAGAGGTGGGTGACGATGAGCCTTTTTACAGATTGGGAGAGTAAGGCTCAGAAAGAGTATATAATAATAGATCCAGGCTGGGTGTGGTGATGCATGTCTGTAATTCCAGAGACTGGAGGATCACAAGTTTAAGGCCAGCCTGGGCAACTTAGTGAGACCTGGTCTCGGAATAATACAATTACATTGCACCAATACAAGTATGTGGTGTGTGTGTGTGTGTGTGTGTACAAGTATATATATAAATACAATACAAATATATAATACATACACACAGAATGAATTAATGCAATAAAGGCATCAGTAGAAAAATAAATAGATAAAAGGGCTGGGGATATAGCTGCATGGTAGAGCATCGCTGAGTTCAATCCCCAACACCAAAATAAATAAATGAAAAAATAAAATAATATAATATACAGTAGTAGATCAAGGATCTAAGCCCAAGCTGGTCAGGCTGTAAAAGCTTGCCATGGGCTCACCCTGTTTCTTGCTGTGCATGCTGAAATGCCCCTTAGAGAAGGCTCTTAGTGATATGTTTGCATTCAAATTAGTGAACTTTATTCCTGGGGTTAGAAACTGCTAGAGAATAGTGTAATGTGCCCAGGCATGGTGGCGCCCTCCTATAATCCCAGTACCTGGGAGGCTGAGGCAGGAGGATCACGGGCGCGAGGTCAGCCTCAGCAACTTAGTGAGACCCTCAGTAACTCAGTGAGACCTGTTTAAAAATAAAAAGCAAAAAGAACTGGGGGTGTAGCTTGGAGGTAGAGTGACACTGGGTTCAATCCTCAGTACCAAACAAATTAAAATGAAACAAAATAACAGGGTTATTGTATGTGTGTGTGTGTGTGTGTGTGTGTGTGTGTGTGAGAGAGAGAGAGAGAGAGAGAGAAAGAAAGAGATTGAACACAGTCCTAAGTCTTAAGAGATTTATTTTCTGAATTTTATTATAAAATTTTTCATTACAAACAACAAAGCTGAGAGAATATTATCATGAGCACTCATTTACTTATTGCATAGATTTTGCCATTAATAATTGATTATACCGATTTTATCATGTATTAATCATCTCTCTTATCTATCCATCCCTCTTTATTTATGAGTCTATTTTTTATTAATTTTAAGACAAATTGTAGATATCAATGCAGTTACCCTTAAATACTTCGTAATGAATATATTTAGCTAAAGTTCAATATTTGTTTCCAGTTCTTTTCATTTCTTTTCTCCTTCCTTCCTCCTTTCTTTCTTTTGTGGTACCCGTAATTGAACCCAGGGTTGTTCTACCTTCAAGTTATATTCCCAACCCTTTTTAATTTTGTTTGTTTATTTTGAAACAATTCTTGCTACTTTGCTAAGAGTCTAAGTTGCTGAGGCTGACCTCGAACCTGTGATCCTCCTGTCTCAGCCTCACTCCCTGAAATCTGTGGTCCCTAGTCTCATGTGGCCCGAACCTGAAACCATAAGAAAATAAATCTTCATTCCTCTAAGTTACATGGTCAATCTTTTAGATTGTAGCTGCAAGAATGCTGACTGGAATACATGTGATGAAATGCATGGGTTTTGAGTAGACATTTGCTGAGTTTTGATAAACACACATGTATTGATATGTCTCTAGCTTGTACCTGTATAACCCAAACCGGTCAAGACATAACATTTTAACATCATTTCAGAAATTTCCTCAAACTCCCTCCCAGTCAGTTTCTGCCTCCTCCTGGCTCCCCAGAGACAGTCACTGTTGTGATGTTTCTGCCAATGACTGGCATGGGAGGCTTCTTGCACTTAGCATAATGATTTGAGATTCATCCACACTGTCATGTATAGCAGTAGTTGGTCTTTTTATTTATTTTTTTTAGTACCAGTTCAGTTGATATTTCATTGTATGGATATTCTTTTTTTTTTTTTTTTTTTTTTTTTTTTTTTTTTTTTTTTTTTTTTTTTTTTTTTTTTTTTTTTTTTTTTTTTTTTTTTTTTTTTAATTTTTATTTTTTTTTTTAATTTTTTAGCATGGAATTTTATACATTTTTTGGGTACAACCGGGTTAATTACACATTTTTGTTGGGTACAAACTAGTACAGGTAAAGACATCCATGTCATTGTATGGATATTCTATCGTTTGTGTATCCACTTCCTACCAATGAGCTTCTGCCAGGTTTTGAGTTTCATGAATAATGCTGTCATAAGTATAAGCCTTTTAATGACTACATGTTTTTGTTGTTGTTGGGTAGATTCCAGGGAGTGGAATTGCTGGGTCATAGGGTAGACGTATGTTTAGTTTTATAAGAAATTGTCAGAACTTGTCAAAGTGCTTAGTCCATCTTACAGTCCTATCGAATGTGTATGGTATTTCTCTACATCCTCGCCAGCATTTGGTTTGTCTACCCCCTTCTCTGTCCTCCCCAATTTAGTCATCCTGATAAGTTCTAGGTAGAAAATTGATGTTGACAGTGATGATGGTAGTTATGATGGAGTGACTGATATCTCTCTAGCTTGTACAGGTTACAGTTGATGATCCTGAGATTTCACTTGGAAACATCACTTTGGCCATTGGCTCTGGCCTTAGCTCTCTAAGCATCCACTCCCCCTCCCCACATTTTCTGATTGACAGATGGAAGTGCTCCAGGCAGTCCTGCTTTTCAGGCTAATGCTTCTAGTACAATAGGCTCACTTAGGGCTTCTTTGTGTAGCTTGGATGCTTAGCTTTAACCCTTTGACATTTCTTAGCTTTACTTCTTTGTCAGACAAACTTCTTAGACCAGATTGCAATTTCTCTTCCTTTTCAGAGTTTTCACCTAGCAAAAGGTTGATGATTTAAATGTCAAAGGAGGCAGACCCCCAAATAAAAGACAGAATAAACAATTTTGAGGACTTAGACCTTTCTATTCTGCTATTGTTACATTTCAAGCCTCTTCTTATTCCTGAAAAACCATAGGGAAAAGGTGATCAGGGATTTGAAAGAACCAGCTCTGCACCGAGCTGAGCTGTGCAGTGGTGCAGCAGGGTCCCCTCATTCATGGGGACTGATTGCCTTGAATCTGGGGCCTGAGTTTCCTCACTTGAGAACAACAAGGTTGGAACAAATGAAATGTGAGGGTTTTAGGCCTTTTTGAAATTTCAGAAATAACTTTGTATTTTGTTTAGAAGTTGAGATTTTTTTAAAGCTTGAAGGTAAAGATTTACACCCCCCCCCTAATTTATGTGGTTCTTTAATATTTCCTACATCCCCTCCAGCAGCTTCATGATCCTCTGATATATTCATGGAAACAGGTCTGTCTTTTATATTTCTACTTCAAGGGTTCTTCTGTTAATTATGCCCTTGCCTTGATCAGATGTGGGGGTTTGCTCTGACAGGAGGATCCACTCTCAAACTGGGGAGGTACTGGCAAAACTTTGTCTAGCTGCCTTTTATGCTGAGACCCTTTTGGACAGGCTGGGTGTTTGCACCACACCTGCCTTTTCCCCACTTACATTCCCACAGTCATTCTGTGCTGTTATGCTGTATTTTTTAATTGGGTGGTGGTGGTAAAGAGAGAGAAGATTGTGAGAAACAAATGTGCTCTGTCTATAGGCAATCATTTTGGAACAGGAAGGAAGGGGATGGGAATCGCCAGAGAGAATTGCCTTTAGGGGAAATAGCCCAAATCTCAGTTCAAACAAGATTAAGGTGGAAGAGATAAGATATGCAGATAAGGGTGTTTCCCCTGCCTTAAACACGTAGGAGACTTTTCCTGAGCTTTTACTCCCTGTGGTCCCAGGAAGAGAAAGTATCCTGGCCACAGAGGAAACCTGACCACCTGCAGTCCCCAAATCCTGGCAAGCTATAAGGTTTCAAGCAAAAAATTCTTGAGCAAACACACCAGGTGCCTCCCTGCATTGGTTGTGATTTTTTGGTGCTAAACAGAGAGCACTGAGGAGGATGCTGAAGGTCAAATGAAGGTAGAGAACCCGCAAAACAGCACGAAATGCCACCCAACTGCAAGCTAATTGGGAAGGAAATGGTTTCAAACTGACAGACTGTGGCCTGATAACTGAAATCTCATAGGGACAAAAGGTTCATGTCATTTAAAGGGGTAGCTTTGCCTATTTAAATTGTGCAAACAAAAGAAATGAAAACCCCCTCATGGGATGGGAGGCTCTATTAGCAGATATTGCCATCCTTGCTTTTATGCCCTCCTGTGTCACAAACCCTGAACATGTGCTGTGTGTCCTCAGGCATTCATTGGTTAATTTACTTATTCAAAGTAAGGCAACAACAAGAAAGCAACAGAAAAACCCCAAACAAATTACACACAGGGGCACAGGCAGCATTAAGATGCAGTGTGCAATTTTGATGCGTGGGGTTTTTAAAAGAAATGCGTTTGGTCTGAAATTGTACATGTGTTAAACTCCAGAGAAAGCAAGGAGCTTATAATGGCTCTTCTGGGAATTTTTAAAAACAATTCTTTGAAGATATCACCATATTGAGAACCAGGGATAGGTGATATGACATCAGATACTACTCCGTCGCCAACAAAAGCCATTTTAGGCTTGACTTTAATCAATGTTGCAGGAAAGTCCACTGGAGGAGGCCAATTTTTCTATCATATGGATGTGGTAACAGTTAATTACATCCTTAATTATATCCTTTGGTTTTGAAGTCTTTATAGGCCTGAAAAGTAACCTTGTATATATTTTCTCGTATTTTAAACCTGAATTATAATGAGTGAAATAATACTTTAAGCTGAATAAAGCTGAATTATAATGAGTGAATTAATGCTTTAAACTCTGCATTTAGTTGGGTCTTCAAAAAAGATCATTTTATAAGCTATGATGACAGTACTTTGTAGTTGACCAGGCAGTGCCTACATTTTGCTAATAGGAATATTAAAATCCAGAAAGGTTAAAAAGTATGTGTTCAACCCCAGCACCACATTAAAAAAAAAAAAGAAAGAAAGAAAGAAAGAAAGAAAATTGATTGTAAATCCAGTTAGTTACTTCCCCCATTTTATGCTTCCAGAGAGAATATTCTTTCTATAATAATGTTACTACTACTTAAAAAATCAAACTTACAGAATAAAGACTTTCTGCTATTATAATCCTTTTTCATAATTGAGAAGATTTCCTTTGAGATTTGTCTTTATTACTTAATCATTGCCTCACAAGATTTCCCAAACTTAAGAGCATTTAGAATGAAGAAACTTCGAAGTCACATTACATCTATTATGTTCTATAATATTTCAGAGACTTTCCCACCTTGTCCAGCAGGGATGACAAGTCCAAGCACTATGGGACAGCTCTGGCCCATAGGAAGGCATCCTTGACCTAAGAGTACCCGGAACCATCCAGGGCTTGTGGGTAAGCTTTTCTTACGTAGCTATGCTTTGAGTGGCGAGGATGTGAATAGACTGATTGAGTTTTATTAAATTCTGGACCCAGAGATGAGAAGGACCTGTTCTGTATGAGAAAAAGAGTGATTTGAAGGAAACTGAAAACTTACCTGCCCTATAATTTCTCCCCTACCAATTTATCATAGGACCAGAAATGACCAACCAATATTTGCAGCCATTTCTTTGGTTTAAGGCTTTCTGTCCAGAAGGTCCCTATTAAAATGCAAATACATTACTCAGAAGGAGCTATTCATCAATCCATTTGCACCTTAGCAAGGATTAGTTTATCAGATCAGAGGAAAGAGAATAAGGCCCCCAGGAAGGGGAGATAGGCGTCCAATTTGATTGGAAAGGGGACAGAGAATGAGAAAGTATTTTCAGTACCCTCCTTGCTGTTTTGACTATGTATCTTTGTAAATGTATCTCCTATTTCTTTAAATGCACCTTTGCTGACATTGAAATTCAACTCCACCTCAACTATCTACTCAATTCTTATCTTTTTCTTGTAGTGTTTTCTGAACTACTTGGAGAAAAGTTAAGGCTCCTCTATCTGAATTTCTAGCATTCATTACCTCGACCTTTCATTAGTCAAATCTTATGTTCGTTGTAGGTAGTGTTCCACTGGTATACATCTCATCTGCCAACTTGGGGGTCAGCCGCTAGAGTGCTGGGACCCAGGCTAGGGACTGGGGGGAGAGAGGATGCCTCCTGTGGAAGTGGAGAACCCTGACTCGCCTGCACGCAGCATCCTGGGCTCTGGCTTCTTCCTTTTGTCTCTTCCCTTTGGGTTTGGGCTCTGGTTTATTGATCAGGTGCTCCTCAGCCTCTGATCTGCAGTTATGCATCAAGCACTGAATGGATTCGCTTGTGCTAGTTCTGCTGGGTGGCTGTGCTTCTGGTCTGTGCAATGGATGGAGGCACCAGCACCATCTGGAAAACACTACAGCTCTGCCTCTTTGATAATAAAAAGGAGTGTCCTGGTTTTGGTAGAACAAGAGGTATCAGGCTCTGAGGTTTTGGCCTCTAGTTTGAGGCTCCCACAGAATCAGCTCAATAGAAGTGACTCAACTTCTGGGCAGCAGGTCTACCTACTGAACCAACCCAAGACCCGACTTAAAAAAATGAAGACACAATGCCATGAAGGTAAGTTAGCTGGTTACCACATGAGAGCCAGCTCTGGTGGTGCATACTTATAATCCCGGTACTTGGGAGGCTGGGACAGGAGGATTGCATGTTGGAGGCTAGCCTCAGCAACATAATGAGACTCAGTTTCAAAAACAAAAACAAATAAAATAGGACTCAGGGTGTAGAATGCCCCTGGGCTCAATCCCCAGTAGCGCACGCGCACACACACACACACACGCACACGCGCGTGCACACACACACACACACACACACACACACGAGGTTCTGGTGAGGGGTTTTACTGGTCGTGAAGATCCACCTATTCCTATTTCCTATTTTTGCCTGTGGCTGATCCTGACTTGGTTTGCAGAGCCACATGCCTCTTTAAAAATACCATGTTTTCCAGCAACTTCCCTTTGGTGGGGAGTGCACAGCATACTTTCTGGCTTTGATGGATCATCCCAGATAGCAGGAGGCTTTATTCTGTTTTCATACTAGATCAGTCTCAAGGTCTCAAACTGTGCATCATAATTAGCAATGCAAACCTCCAGAGAATAATCTCTTAGTCTCAAGAAAATACTGTGTGGACTTATTATCCAAGTTGAATGAGGAAGCCACTCTTCAAAAGGTAGAGTCTGAGGTTGAACTCTCTTTATTAGTAAGTACAGGCCAAAGGGCAGCAGCATTACCTTTCACGTGGCATGTGCCTTTATATTAATTAGTCTTCAGTAGCACAGGGAGAATAAAAAATGCCCATCTTAGCATTGTGACCCAATTCTCCTCTGTTGGAGCTCTTCGGGGAGTGAATGCTGCTGGCTCTTCCACTCTGGCCTGGGAGGTAACCGTGTGTAAGTTCTAGAATGGGTGAGTCTCCACGAGCAGGGATCCAATACAAGAGAGTGTGGTCAAGAGTTAGAGAAAGCACTGGATCTTCGGTGAGATTTTTGAAGCCCTGATCAAAATCAATCCTGATCAATCCTACCTCTGTGCTAATGTTTCCTTTTTACATAAACTAGATTGAGTTGGGCTTCTCTCACTTTTTTTTTTCTTTCTTTTTTTTTTTAGTAGTACTGGGGATTGAACCCAAGGACATTCTACCTCTGAGCCACACCCCTAGTCCATTTTATTTTTCGTTTTGAAACAGGGTCTCACTAAGTTGCAGAGGGCCTCGCTAAGTTGCTGAGGCTGACCTTGAACTTTTGATCCTCCTGTTTCTGTCTCACAAGCATGCACTATCATGCCCGGCTCTCACATTTTAAGTCAAGGGTTCTAACAGTCATAACATATAAGGTAGCCTTGTCCATGAAATGGAGGCTATGCTGAGAAGGAAGGTTTTCATGGGTTGAGTTGATTAAGATAAGTGCTTGTTGAGTGTTTACTTTCCCGAAATGATACCCCGTGTTTTTAAAAAACCTTTTTACTTATTTTATATACTTTTGTTGGTACATTATAGTCTCACATTATAATGTAGTTCAAAGGGATAGGGACATCCATGCGCACAGCACTTGGTAAAACTACATGCTTTTTTTTTTTTTTAACTTCCTCTAATTAGGGCCCCCCTGTGTTGTAATGTTATAACCTGATAACAAGCCCTAAATGTGTGAAATTCCCTGTCTGGGCTGCAATGGCTTCAGAGAGGTGTTAGGACAATGTATTTCTGTCATCTTGGGTGTAGGACTTTTAAAATAAGAGATGGTGCTACAGAAGCAATGTGAAAGAGGCTCTGGACAGGAGGCAGGAGAGACTGTGAATGGCTTCTACTGATCTGTGACTTGGGGGTCAGGAATGTAAGTGGGCAGGGCTCATCTTTTCCATTTTTAAAACAAGCGTCCTGCACTAAATGGATTGAAGTACCAGTGGCCCTTCCACCTCCTGGGTGACCCCAGGCAGGTGATCCCTTGGAAGGAGGATTCCACTCTGTGGCGTTCTGCTTAGAGCAGGGAGTCTAGATGGCAGTGGGCTTCCTGCACCTACGGCAGCTGCGATGTGGCTTTTGAATATTAGCACTGATGAAGGAGGTAGCTGGCATTTTATAAAAGGGGAAAAATGACTGACTGAACCCTATTCATTTATGTGAGGCAAAAGATGTGGACACTCAGCCTATTTGAGAGAGCACGAAGACTTGTCTGAAGTCAGAGGCAAGTGAATGGGGGGGCTGGCACGGAGCCAGGGCCAGCTCAGGGAGGGGAGCGCTGCCTGAGGTCGCTCTCTGGCACCTCAGCACTGGGAAGGCTGGGTCCCCAGAGTGGCCTCTGTTCTTCCACGGGCAGCTGGAGCAGCAGTAGCCGGCAAAGGGGCCCTTCAGTGAGGCCCGTCTTTGGCCATGACCCAGAGACTTTGCTACAGCTCATTTATCTTGCTCTTTGTTAAATTGAGACACAATTTACCTATCATAAAAGTCAGCACTGTGAAGTGTAAAATTCAGTAGCTTTTTAGTATATTCATCATCACCAGTATCTAACTCCAGAACATTTTCCCCATCCCCCCAAATAAAGCCTAACCTTATTAGCTGTTCCTCTTTCCAATCCCTGGTACCCACAAATCTGCTTCTGTCTCTATGGGTTTGCCTATTCTAGAATTTCATATAAATGTAATCACACAATCCATGGCCTGTGTGTCTGAATTTCTTCACTTAGTTTCATCCGTATTGTATTGTAGTATGTATCAGTACTTACCCTTTTTATGGTTGAATAACATTCTTTGTATGGATATACCACATTTTATTTATCTATGCATCACTTGATGGACATTTGGATTGTTTCCATTTTTGGCTATTATGAGTAATGCTGCTGTGAACATCCCTGTACAGGTTTTGTATAATGAAATATTTTTATTTCTTTGGGTATAGCCCTAAGTGTGGGTATAGAAGCCAGGGGCTTATACATAGTAGGCAAGTGCTCTACCACTGAGTTACATCCTCAGACCCTGTGTTTAACTTTCTAAAGGGCTGCCAAACCAGGCATGGTGGCATGTTCCTGTAATCCCGGTATTTGGGAGGGAGGATCTCGGGTTTGAAGACAGCGTCAGCAATTTTGCAAGGCACTCAACAACTTAGTGAGACCCTGTCCCAAAATAAAAAATAAAATAGGGGTAGGGTTGTATCTCAGAGGTAGAATGCCCCTGGGTTCAATTCCCAGTAACACACACACACACACACACACACACACACACACACACACACACACATGCACACACTCACGCAGAGACTGGCAAACTTTCCCACATCATTCACTCTTTTTAATGGCAGGTAGATAAAGAAAAATAGGAATTGCAGGGAAAAGATGGTGCCCCAATTTTTTCTTTTCTGAATCTCTCACATGATACATTTCTTTTGCTCTTATGTTACAGTAAATAGTGAATTGGAAAGAATTTTGACATTGGAATTGGAAAGAATAGAATCTTGGAGGAGTTTTCTCATCTCAAACGTGCTCATGATTGCTGAGTCATGAGGTAGAGGTCTAAGAACTCTTGGTAAGGGCCCTGACTCAGCACAGATGCCTCCTGACCTTCTCCAAGCCAGGCAGGGACATGTCTTTGTTCTCTCTATGCTGAGCACCTGGCAAGAGGAGCCCAGAACTAAGTAATTCTTCAATACTTGGCTGCTAGCCAGGCATTGTGGTGCATGCTTATAATCCCCATAATAGGGAGGCTGAGATAGGAGGATCACAGGTTGGAGGACAGCCTCAGTAACTTAGCCAAGACCCTCAGCAACTTACTGAGACCCTGTTTCAAAATAAAATATAAAAATAGCTGGAGGTGTAACTTGGAGGTAGAAATGACACTGGGTTCAACCCCCATTCCCAGTACCAAGCCAAACCAAACCAAACCAAAAAACAAAAACAAACAAACAAAAAAACCCCAAACAAAACAAAAAACCGAAACCCAAACAGGCAAACAACCCTTGTCTACTCAATGAATGAAAACTCCAGGAGGGAATGAGTGAAATCAACCAGGAGCAAGAACAGTGCTGCATGCAGTAGGCGCTAAGAGGGAAGGGGCGAGCAAAAAGAGCAGCAAACCTGCAGGAAGCATGCTCTCCTCTAAAAAAGTTCCCAACAGAAATATTTCTCTTGGCATTTGGGAGACTGCCTAAAACCATTCATCGGCAACATATGTGCAGCTGTCTCTTCCCCTTTGAAATTAATTGGTCTCTGCTCAGGCTGCTGTCTGTCTCTAGAGAGAAGCTGCCTCTTCTTCCCCCTGGTTTTGAGTAATGATCACGTGACACCTTCCTGTTTCTCATCCTTGAGCCCATCAGGGAAGGGCCACAGAAAGCCTGCCTGCCCTGCCTCACCTGCATCCCAGGCCGTACTGCAGCACAATTCTGGACGTGCCAGGGACAGCCTGGCACATGAGATAAGACAGTTAAGTTGAACACAAATCAAATGATTCCAGCCTCAAGTCCCAATCACAGAGATTTACCATGTTTTTAAAAAGACACAGCCATTGGTTTGACTAGTGAAATGATGTGTGCAGGCTGCACAGAGGAAGGAGGCGCTGGTGAACGCCGAGGAAACGTGGTCCAGCTTATCCTAGTCCTGATCATCTAGAAATAGAAATCAACCTTGAACTCCAAGCTTCAGATTTGCTCTCCAGATAGCTGGCACTGTTTAGGAATGGTGCGGGTTTTTGTGGAGAGATTTTAAAGTGCACAAAAGATGTATTGATAAGCATCTGGGCAGATTTCCATTTTTTTTCTTTGGAATGGAATGGTTTTCCCTGCTCTGTCTACAGAGGTCAGGCAAAGTGCAATTATTGGCATAACTCAGGCAGAAAGATCCTGTTGAGGGGAGGGTGGGGAGGAGCGGAGGGGCCTCTTGTTACAGATGCCTGTCCTCCTTCATCAGCCTCAAATGCTTAGCTCCTCGGTTCTTCTTTGGGAAGAGGGCACCCACTGATCGATCACCATGAATAGGTAGGTTGCACAGATTGGGCGTGTGCTTTTGGTGGTGCAGAGCGGGAGTGCTGGTGGTGAGGATAAGGGTTGAGGAGCTTTGTGGGCAGTGTTGATGGTCAACTTGTTAAAATCTCTCCCTGGTCATCCTATGTTAGGTGGGAGGGAACTTGGGGCTGAAGTCAAAACAAATTATTCTTTATCCAAGAAGGTTGCCACAATGTCGCTAATTCATAGTCCCTGGGGTCAGTATGGAGCATCTGCCTGCAGGGGAGCAGGGAGAATACCCTTACTCTGGCTCTGGACAAGCTCTGGGTGGATGTTGGCCTTGGACAAGCCTCTCCCGCATAGCTCTGAGGATTCCTAGGTTTTGTTAGAAAACCATCCTCACGTGGCATCATGGGACAAGGGGGAGGGGCCAGGCAGAGGGGCCAAACTCACAGTTTGGCTTTTCCTGTTCTATACACTGGAATCCACTCAAAGATATTTACATGAAGAGATGTCCTGCAAAAAATGTTTGAAACCCACTGGACTTCTGCGCCTCCTAAATTACCTTCTTACTTTAAAATTCAGAGCCCTGAGCCAGCTACAGTGGTGTGCGCCTCTAATCCCAGTATTTGTGAAGCCAAGACAGAAGGATTGCAGGTTTGAGGCCAACTTTAGCAACTTAGAGAGACCCTCAGCAACTTAGTGAGATCCTGTCTCAAAATAAAAAAACAAAGTGGGGCTGGGGGTGTAGCTCAGAGGTAGAAGCTCCTGGGTTCAATCTCCAGTTACCCCCCCCTCTTGGATCCCCGGCCCTCTGGCAGTTCTAGCCCCCCTGGTTTCATTTCTTGGTGCTAGGAGGGGAGAGGAGAGAGCTGCAAGACGGACCCAAGTCTTATCCCAGTTTTCCTGAGAGCGCCCACTTCTACAACTGAGGATCTCAGTGAATTCGAGGGGTCTGAACCTAGGCCATGGAGCCGAGGAGCTCCCACCTCTCACCACAAGCTCCTGGACTCATTTGTGAGCGGGTGAAATCATACAGATCCAGAGAGTTCTACTGTTGGGGTTTCCTGAAAGAAAAGACAGTCTCGAAAAATGAGCCTCCAGAGGGCTTTGGGAGCGGGTCATTCTTTGCTTAAAATACGTGGCCCGTTGGCCCCAGGGCTTGCACAGGAAGAGGGAGGGCAGGCAGTTCGGCCCCCTGTAACTGGCTGCCTGGTCTCCATGCTAATGAAGTGACCATCTGCGTGGAATAATTACAAGCGGTCTCCCCTGACTGATCTCCCTGTGCCGACAGACTGGGAGGAGGCGCCCCGTTGCCGCGCTGGGGCTGGGGAGGAGAGGCTGGGGAGCCGGTCCTGTGTGCGCCTCCACTCCCAGGCACACAACCTGCTGAGTGGACAGGTGCTGCAGTGTGATGTCCACGGGCGACGGAGCCTGCCTGTCCTGCAAGCTGACATCTATATCTCCGTCTATCTGGACTCTAAAACTGACACAGCATAAGGGATGTCACTCTCCATTACTTTAAGTCCACATGTGTCTCTGTTGCATCGGAAGTCCTTCGAGCAAGTGGCTTGGTCAAGCAGCCCTCTTACTCTCCTTGACGGGATGAAGCGCTGCAGGCCTCTGGTTTTATCTTCCAGTTGTGGTACTAGCCATCATTTGCTGAAATAGTGAAATGATTGCTAGTTGGTTTTGTGTTTGATAATTCTGGCCAATTTCAACCTTTCCTTTGTTAGTTCAGTATGGTTGGCATTTAGAACTGATATTTGCACACTTTGGTGCATGACAAGTTTTGCTTGCTAATTTTCAAAATAATGTTGCTTTGAAACCCACGTGCAAGTGTGGGACAAGTTGTGCACAGACAAGGAGGAGGCTCCTTGTCTCAGGGGTCCCCGTTCTGACTTTGGCTCTCTGCCAGTTCTCCTCCTCTTTCTCCACTCATTTTCCTAAGAAAATCTCTGGCTGGCTGAACTGGGCAGACACCGTGATCCGGTGAGTGTTTGTGGTATAATTTTGTATAAGTGGGAACTGAGGGAGGATAACAAATGTATTTGCATTTCCATTTTAAAGGCAGAATCTTCCAAGGAGACTTTAGGGGAGGAGTTCCATATATTATCATACCTCAGATTCATTGCTTTTAAACAAAGGCACATAAAGGCTTATTTGATATTTCTTTAAGGAAATTAGAGAATGAGAAAGAAAACTTTGATCTCTCTCTTCTATCTATCTATCTATCTATCTATCTATCTATCTATCTATCTATCTACCTACCTACCTATCCCATCTGTCAATCATTTAAAAAATCCAGCACTAGACAGGCATAGTGGCACATTCCTGTTATCTCAGTACTTGGGAGGTTGAGATAGGAAGGTCACAGGTTTGAGGCTAGTGCTTGGAAACTTAGTGACATGCTGGGTTCAATCCCCAGTACCATGCACACAAGCACAAAATAAAATTAAAAATTAAAAAAAAAATCTAGCACTAACATAATTTGTCTTTCTAAGTAAATATGCTTCAGGTTTTTTCTGAGTGGAAGATCTCAAGTAGGACATATGCAGATAAGAAAAGTTTATTAGTGAAAAGGATTTAATTCTACACCAGAAATCTTAGGATTGCTTTCAACTCAGTGTAAAGAACACATTGGCTCTGTGTGTGTGTGTGTGTGTGTGTGTGTGTGTGTGTGTGTGTGTGCATGTGTGTGTGTGTGGTACTGGGGATAGAGCCCAGGGTCTCATGCATGCTAGGCAAGTGCTCTACCATGGAGCCACATCCTGAATCCCTCAATTGGCTTTTATTTGCTTTCTGTTTCTATAGTTCTTTTACATCATTACTGTATTTGTTTCTTCTGACAAAACTGAGAGAAAGCTGTATTATAATTTTTAGATGAGGAAATAGAGCTCTGAGAAATAGAAGGAATTCGACTAGCATAAAACAATGTTTTACTGCTCAGATCTTTAGAAATGCTAGAAAACTATTGTAGAAATTTAAAATTTTTTATTTCTTATGATACTAGGGATAGAACCCAGGGATATCCTACCTCTGAATTACACCCCTAACCTTATTTTATTTTTTGAAACAGGGACTCACTAGGTTGCTGAGAGTCTTGCTAAGTTGCTGAGGCTGGCTTTGAATCTGTGATCCTCCTGTCTCTGTTTCCTAAGTACTGGGATTACAGGCATGTGTCACCATCCCTGACTTATTGTAGAATTGTATTATTTGTTTCTTAGATGTTTTGGAAGAATTCATCAGTGAATTTTTTATGTGAAGTAATCTAGAATTTTCTTCATGTGAAGAATTTCTTCATTGTTTATAAGGTCATCCAGATTATATATTTCTTCTTGAAAAAGTCATAGTAGTTTGTGTCTTTCAAACAAATTTTCCATTCCATCTAAGTTGAAGATTTATTGGCATCAAATTCATAATATTTATCTTTGTAATAATTTTAGAATCTATAGTGATGCTCTACATTTCATTATTCACGGTGGTGATTTGTGTCTTCTCTCCTTTATTTTTCATTTAGCAGTAATGAGGATTGAGCTCAGGGTGCTCTATCTACACTGAGCTACATCCCCAGCCCTCCCCCCACTTTAAATTTTTCTTTTTGAGATATGGTCTCACTAAGTTGCTGAGGCTGGTCCCAAACGTGTGATGCTCCTGCCTCAACCTCCTGAATTACTGGGATGATAACGGGTGTAATGCTCAGCTCTCCTTCATTTTTCATCAGTCTGGCTAGAGGTTTATCAATTTTATTCATCACCAACTTTTGCTTTTATTATCTTTCTGTTTTCAATTTCATTTGTGTGTGTGTGTGTGTGTGTGTGTGTGTGTGCGTATGTGTGTGTCTGTCTGTCTGTCTTATGGCCCACAATAGGATCTATCCTGGTAACTACTTTAGGTGCACCCAAAGAGAATATACATTCTACTGTTGTTGAGTGGAGTGCTTTATAAATGTCAGCCTGGTCAGGTTCATTGATGGTGCTGTTCAAATCTTCTATAATTGTTTTGATCTTCTACCTACTTGTACTATCAATTACTAAGTAATGAGTGTTTAACTCTCCAACTGTAACCGTGGGTTTGTTTATAGTTCCTTTGGATTTTATCAAATTTACTGCATATATTTTGAAGTAATCTTTTATTGGGTATCTGTAGGATTGTTATGTCCTCTTGATGAGTTGACCCCTATATCAGTATAAAATGTCTCTATTTCAGGTAATGTTCTGTGTTCTAAAATCTACCTTGCTTGATACAGCCCCTCCAAATTTTTTTATTAGTATTTTTGTGTATATAATTTTCATCTTTTTACTTTTAACTTATATATACTTATACTTAAAGTGTGTTTTTTATAGACAGCATATAATTAGATTTTTTTAATCCAATCTGAGAATCTCTGCATTTTAACTGAAGTGTTTGGATCATTTATATTTCATGTAATTATCCATTTGATTGACTTTAAATCTTTTGTTTTTACAGTTTTTTTATTTGTGCCATCTGTTTTTTGTTCTTTTAATCTTCTTGCCCTGTCTAGTGTTAGAATAATTTATTTTTTATAGTTTCATTTTATCTTTACATTTTACTCACTAGCTATACCTTTCTGCTTTATTATTTATTGATTTTAACAACCTTGTTTGCTAGTCTCATCATCTTTATTTCTTTGCTTGTTTCCCTTGATAGATTTTCCTATATTTATAGAATACATTTCTTAGCTTTTTTGTCATGATATATATAAATATATATATATATATATATATATATATATATATTATTTTTTTGCGGTACTAGGGATTGAATTTAGGGGCATTCTACCTCTGAGCTATACCCCCAGCACTATTTTTTATTCTTTATTTTGAAACAGGGTGGTCTCAGCCTCCCAAATGCTGGGATTACAAGCGTGCGCCACCATGCCTGGCTTGCCTTATACTTTTTAAATCAGAAATTTTATATTGTAGCCTGGTACAATGGCACATGCTATATTTTCAGTACTTGGGAGGCTGAGACAGGAGGATCTAGGCCAGCCTCAGCACCTTAGCAAGACCGTGTTTCAAAATAAAAATAATAAAAAGGACTGGGAATATAACTCAGAGGTGGAACACCCCTGAGTTCAATCCCCAGTACCAAAAAATAAAGACTAGAAGGAAAGAGGGAGAGAGAAAAAAAAAAGAAGTATGGAAAAAGGGAAGGAAGAAAGGAAAGAAGGAAGGAAGGAAGGAAAGAAGTAAAGAAAAAAGTGAAGAAAGAAGTAAGTAGAGCATTGTGAATTTTACATTGTTGCTTTTTGGGATTTGTTGTATTTTAAAAGATATTGTTGAGTTTTTTTCCTGGCATTTTTCTAAGTGACTTGAATTAGTTTTTCTTTTTGATTTGCTTTCAAGCTTTGTTAGGGCAGAGCCAGAGCAATCTTCAATCCCATTATGATTATTTAATTCCATTATGAAGGCAATAGACTTATATGTGAATCTACCCTATGTTCATATTATAAGATTTTTCTGTTTTGTTTGGTAGGGCACAGATTATTCTCAGACCTGTGTGAGCTTTGAGAATCATTTTATGTATTCTTTTCTGGTTATTTTTTCTTACCTCTGGAAATTTCTTCTGTTGCATGTGCAGTTCAGGCAAAAACTTCTGGAGCCTCTTCTGCAGATCCTGGGAACTCTCTAAGTAGTTGTTTCCCTCCTGGCCCCCTACTCCTCAGGTTTTGGCTTTTTTGGCCCCTCTGAACTCTGATCTCGGTGTCTGGGACTCGGGAGGGTTGCTGGTCTTTGGGTTCTCCTTTCATGCCTGGAAGCCTGGACACTGCCTTCACTAACTGCAGCCAGTCACTGTTCTCTGGAGACCATTTGATGGACTTTAAATTGTTTGTTTTTCGGGATTACAAGTTGAGTGCCTATGGCTTAATCTGAAAACAAGTCATAGGCTTTGTTCCATTTTCCACTTGCTTAAGGTAGGAAGATAAATTCAGTTTCTGTTAGTGCATATAAGCAGAAGTTTTATCTTTTGCATTATTTTCTCTTATCAAAAACATT